>JARHVA010000505.1:1585000-1795000 GCA_037957365.1 Torreya grandis | reverse complement strand
GTGCCTAGCCCACTCAAGTCATTTTTTTAGTATGTTCCCTAAGTACTCTTTCCACCCATTGTGGAGGAGCCCACCCACTCACCTTGTCTGGTAGAGTCATCATGCACTTAACCAACCTATTTATGGACTTTTCCTTTAAGGTATTTATGGTGGAATGTGTGGAGTGAGAGATATTTCTCTTATATGCAATGTGGGTTGTTCATCTTGTAAGCCATTTATTATTGTGTTAGGGAACCTATTAAGCCTTTGTGCTTGGGTGTGTGCCAACATGCTTTTGTAAGATTTATATAAAAAATCTACTTTTCTTGAATACAATATATCAATTTCTACTCATTTCATGATTTTTTACTTTAATAGAGTTGTGTGTGTTCACTCTATAATCACTAGGCTTATAAATTTGATTTTGGATGATTTTCACATGGTATTAAAGCCAAGTTGCACGTAATGATCATTAGTTTTTTTGTTGTTGCATATTTGAAATTTTGAGTAGTTTCTATTTGTATTCTCTATCAAATGGCTAAGAGGTAATCTACAGATCTCTGTGATCATCTATAATTTTATTCTCCCATTGGCATTTTCATATATTTGTATGATTTTATATTGGTGCTATAATAAAGTTTTTGTATATCTAAACTTCATTATTATCTCCACAATATAGCTGAGATGCCATGTTTTTCTGCCTTATTGGTTTTTTAGTACTTCCATTGCTATTTTTAACCATAAAAGCATCCTTCACATTTTTTCTCAAAACTCATATAATAGGCCTTAGTATGAAAAACTAATTTATCAAATTTTTTGGGTTTATATACTTCTCAAGTGCATCTTCATCAATTTTTTGTGAAGTTGCATGGATTTATTTAAAAATAGGGGTTTTTGTTTGGCCTTTCTATGCATGGATTTGTAGCATGATGTTTTCAAGACCGTAAAATTTAAGACATTAGATTTTATTTTGTATTTGTGATTTTCCAAAGACCATCAAATTTAATATAATGTATTTATTTCCAAATCTTCTTTCTTGAATATCTTTCAATTTGTAGCTCTTTTTGAGGTGCAATTTTTTTAAGTGCTTATTTTGTCAAGCTCTATGCATTGGTAGTGTTATTTGTGTCATACTATATCATTATTGTTTTTCAAAATTATCTCCTCATATGGAAATATTATCGGTAGAGTTTGATGTCCTCCTACTTGGCCTATTTAGATTTCATGTGTACTAATTTAGTCAATTGCATTGATTACTAATTCTCATAGATGCATTGTTAGCTGAGTCTGACATCTATTTTTTGAGATGTGCATTGTCACTCATGCTCTAGTAGTTGATCATAAGCCCAAATTGTTCATTTATTGAGCATGATTTATAATTATAAACACAAGGGGTTACTATTGATTATATTTAGAGGGTTGTTTTGGGCCTTGCAGTATTTCATGCACACATTCAGTTTTTATAATTATTACCTGTGCCCATTTAGTGATTACTTACACAGATTGATCTTGTATTCCTAGATGTTAGTAGAGCCTAACATCCATTTGAGTGTGTATTTTAACTTATGCATTGATTTATATCAATTTATTGGACTCATTTTTTGTGTAATCTAAATTCCATCTCTAGAGCATGTACTTTAACTACTAAGTGAGGAAAGTTGAGTCTACACCAATGGTCCTTCTTGGGAAGACCAATTATACTTTATGGAGTGTGTACATAGAATTCTCACTCATATATTAATAAATTGTCCCATTCTTATATGGATAAATTATTGCTCCTATTTATCTAGGTCAATATAAATATTGGGTTGACTTTTGTGATTATGTCTATGGTCACTTACTGATTCATATTTCATGAGATTTACACCACCATGAAGAGCACATAGAGTGTTCCTTCATTGTTTGGATCACTCTTTAGAGTATTTTTAGGGATCCTCCTATGATTTATGTGACACCTTCTTCTCTACTTCCTATTATATCTTCTAAGACTATTGTACTCTATCCTCCTACTTCTATTTCTTGTGATGACACATTCATTATAGATAGTGCTCTTCCTTTTGTCGAGCCACCACTATAGGATAAGATTATTCCCAACCTCAATTTTCCTATTATAGATTCTATTTGCCCCCCTATTTAGGATGTTTCTCTTTTATATCATTCATATATTTGTACTTGAGAGGACTCTACTATTTTCAATGAGAGTACACCTATTAAGAGCATTGATGACTCATATTTTCCTGTAAACTTTCTTTCTTTAGTTGGTGAGTCATGCTCCACTCTTCACATGGAAATTATTTCAAATAATTTTCCATGCCTTTCTTCTGACTAGTTCACTTCAATGGCATTACCTTCATCTTCTATGCACGTCCTTGATAGTCTTATGCCACAAATACGATTTGGACCACATTCATATATATATTTGTATAGTTGCCTTCATTTTCCATTATAGAATGGGCAAAATTTTAGTACACACATTTGGTTCTTCCTTTACCAAAGGGAAAAAAAAATTCAATGTAGATGGAGCTTCTACAGTCTTCAGGTAAAGGATCTCGTCATCAACCTTCATCATCTTGAGAGTTGTACTTGAAGTATTATTTGCTTCAGCATCATCTAGGGGATCTTTTAGTCTCCTATTTATTTTACCTCTTTTAGGTGGGATTTTTTTCCTAGTGGGTTTTCTCATTTTACTTCATTTTTTGAGACTTTTATTGTACTTGGGTACCTTATTAGGCCTAGTTATTGGGACCCAATTCTACTACCCACCTAAGCTATACTTAAGGAGGGGTGTTGGTGTAGATATTTAATAAACTTGTTTTACTTCATATTGATTATGTATTAATTAGGTTTATTAGGTGAATGATGACATCATCATGCACTTATGAGTGCATGGGGTCACACATTGAGTGGATGGGGTCATCCAGTCCACTTGGTCCCCTGAGTGCCTAGCCTACTTAGATTACTTTTCCACTGTGTTCCCTAAGTGATATTTCTACCCATTGTGGATGATATTACCCACTCATATCGTCTAGATGATTCATCATGCACTCAACTAGACTATTCATTAACCTCTCCTCTAAGGTATTTATGGTGGAATGTGGTGGAATATGGTGGATTGTGTGGAGTGCAAGATATTGCTCTTGTATGCAATGTGGGTTTTTTAACATGTAAGGCATTTATTGTTATGTTAGGGATCCCATTAATCTTTTGTGTTTGGGTGTGTGCTAACAATATTTTGTAAGATTTGTATAAACAATATGCATTTATTGAATACAATCTATTAGTTTTTTCTCATTTCATGATTTTTTGCTTCAATAGAGTTATGTGTGTTCACTCTACATTCATTGGTCTTAGATGTCTGATTATGGATGATTATCACATAATAAAATTTGTTAAAGATCATTAATTAGGTTTCTCATGGTGAAATATATATGATGAATATGTGTAATTAAATTAAAAAACTTACTATTTTCTAGTAAAACCTAGTGGGGTTGTTACATTGTGGTATTAGAGCTAAGGCTCAAAATATAGGGCTTAATGTGTCCACTAATGCAAAATTATTCTCTTGATAATAAAGAATAAAAATGGTGAATTATAGACTAATATGTGAGGTTAATTTGAATACCAAACCCCCTATGGATCCAAATCATTTTACCACTAAGCAAGTTATGAAGTTGGACCTAATCCTTGTAACCATGCAAGATACTAAGGACCGAATCATAGACATAGAATAGGAAGTACATAACCATAAAGAGGATAATGCTTAGGAGGAAATTGAAGAGAATTTTTATGAAAATGAATATCTTCAAGATCACAGGCATGAGGAAGTGCCACAAGATGTGAGAGCTTGAGTAGTTATAGAGTTGGCATGCGACATAAAAAAGGTGAATCCATCCAAGTTTGATGGAACTATTTTGGGGGATGGAGATAAAGTGTAGCTAACATAAATGGAGAAGTATTTTGAGATTAAAAATTATTCTAAAGTCATAAAATTAGTTTGGGGAGCTTATCAACTTACTAGTGAAGCAACAACTTAGTGGGAAAATAAGAAGATCGAGATGATTCTCGACTCAACCACCACCACTTGGGAATAGTTTGTGACACTATTTAGGTCATGATGGATTTAATAGCTATAATTTTATCAAAATCTTATGGATTTTTATAATCTTAAGTAAGGGGATTTGTCGATGAATGAATACTAGGAAAAATTCACCAAGTTCCTTAAGTATGTACCTCAGTATTAGGTAGATGAAAGATTCAAAATCAAAAAATTCATCATGGGATTAAAAACCCAAATTGGCTATGAAGTAGATGTGCATGGTCTATCTACCCTGGATCAGGTGTTTAAGTAGAAAAAAAACTAAAATCTCTTTCTCAAGTCATAGATACGTTCAAAAAGAAGTTTGGAAGTTACAAACTAGCTTTTAATAAGAAGAGCTAGAAGTAGAGGAGTGGGGACTCTAAGAGTCAGTTCAAGAACCATAATTCCAAGTTCAATAGTGGTTTAGGGAATATGAAACTTGGTAATGGTTTCAAGGGTAGTTTCAAGGGAAAATAATAGTTTCAGAAGAAAGGACCTATTGGAGGTTGATTAATTTATACAGGTGACCATTTTTCTTGACAATGTCCTTAGGACAAATCAAAGAATAAGTGTTTTGATTCTTAGCAAGGTACATTCCAATAGAAAATTCATGTAGTTGTTGACAATCGATAGACTAAGATTTCAATTTCACCCATAGAAACACCATGTATTTTATTTGATCATCTAATTTATCTTTTAATTAAAACAAGAGCTACATAATGTTTCATTATTCCTAGAATGCTTATTAAATTATCTAAAAAGGCTAGAGTTATGACAAATGCATGGTCAATACAATATGGGAATGATCAAAGGTTAACATTGACAAGTGTCTAGTCAAAGTAGAGATTAGGTTGCCTGAGTTCACTACAGTAGTAAATATTTTTTAGCATCATTGGGATCATATGATGTGATCCTAGGAGTCAATTTGTTTTCAAAGCATAAATCTAAGGTTGACTATTTTCAAAAAAAGGTTGAGTTTCAAGATGATTTCAAAAATCAGACACAACTTTAGGGAGAGAAAAGGGAGTTGAAGCTAAGGCAAATTTTTGTAATTAAACTAAAGAAAGATTAAAAAAAGGGATGTTAGGAATTTATCATTAAGATAAATGAGATGGAATATTTTAAGGAACCATCTATTAAAAATTATCCTTTTCTGAGAAACTTTCTTGATGTGTTTTTATAAGAATTATTAGGATTTCCACCTAAGTGCGAGTTTTATTTCTTGATTGATATCATACCTAGATTAGAACTATAGTCTAAAGTGTCATATAGAATTATAAATAATAAATTGATTGAGTTAAATTCACAACTTTAAAATTTGTTTGCAAAAGGGTTTATTCAACTAAGTATGTCACCATAAGGTGCACCAATTATCTTCATCAAGAAGAAGGATGGCACTCTACACCTGTGTATAGTCTATAGGATGTTGAATAAAGAAATGATCATGAATAGATATCCATTTCCATGAAATGATGATCTATTTGGTCAAATGTGAGGGGAAATAGTATTTTATAAGACTTGTTTTAGAGTAGGGTATCATTAGTTGAGGATCCGTGAAGAGGATATTTCAAAAATAATGTTCAAAACTTGATATGGACACTATGAGTTCATAGTGTTACCATTTAGATTGACAAATGCTCATGTAAAATTTATGAGTCTTATGAATAATGTGTTCAAATATTAATGGGATCATTTTGTTTTGGTATTTATAAATTATTCTAAGGATTAGGAAGAGCACTTGCAACATCTAGAACTAGTTTTGCAACATTTTTAGAAGCACAAGTTGTAAAGAATGTTTAAGTGTGCATTTTTTCAAAAAAAGTGTAGTATTTCATATATATTATCTCTATAAAAAGTATTTCATTGGATCAAGTAGAAGATAAGAGCCATTATGGAGTGGCCAACACCAAATAAAGTGAATGAGGTAAGGAGTTTCATGGGATTAATAGACTATTACAGGAAATTCATTTTGAATTTCTCTAAGATAACCAATCAAATTACCTCTCTTCAATGGAAGAATTAGAGTTTCATCTATTTAGATAAGTGTAGGTGTATACACAATATTTTTAAATTTTATTGATTATTAACACTTTGTATCTTACAAGAACCCATTGAGTCTCAATCTCTCTGAGTACACACCTTAAGGAGTACACTGGTAAAGGGGTGAGTAGACCATTAGTGTTTCATAATATTGTTGTACCTTTTTCCACTTTCCATCTACTCATCTGTCTCCTAAAACCATTTAACCTAAGATTATTATTTTTAATTATACCCATTCCAATCATTTTTCACATCTTTATCCTCCTTTTTATTACCTTGACCCTTTTTTGCTAGTTGACTATACTAGGTCGACTGGGTCAACTCTGTATATTTTTCAGCCTCTGTTTACTATACATGGTTGATTGGGTTGACATTCTACTATTTTTTGATATTTTTCACTTGGATTTTTGTTATCCTTTCGGTTAACCTAGCTTGGGACGTAGTGTTTTATCTCCTAAAAACATATAGGGTTGACTAGGTTGACCCTGTATAACTAACATATTTGAAAAGATTTAGGGAAAGGTCTACCTATATATAAAATTCATTTCCAACCATTTGAGAATATAAAATAAAATAAGATAAGTGCAAATATACATATGATTACTAACCATTCCAATTGAGGAATAAATCTTAGGGTTCCATATTTTTTTTGGAGATACAGATCTTGTCTTGTGGAGAAGTAGTTTGGATGCATAGATAGGTTGTGTAGCCTAGAACTAATTTGTGTTTATTATCCTTACATACCACAACAATATCTCATGAAGCACTTTGGCCAAGGGAGAGATTGAAGTTTGGCAGGTTCATCTTCAAAGGTAAGTATTTCTAACTTTATTTCTCCCTTATAAGAGTAGATAGATAATATAGTTGTGCTTCTCTCCCATGCATTAGGATTCTATATACATTGATGTGAGTATATGTCTTCTATGCATGTTTAGTTTAATATGTTTTGTTTTTAACCCCCAAATAGTGCCACAAGCTTTGGTGATCACTACATTAGATTTACTTTATTATTTATTATAATAGAGTGAACATTAAACTTATGACTCTTTTAGGGTTGTTACTTGATTGTAAACTTTAGAACCCTTCCTATCATGGTGTATCATGACAAGTGATCCCATAATTGGGTCTAGTGGATCCCTATATTGTTCATGCTCCCACTTAAAAAATGTATTCCCAATTAAAAGTGTAGGTATACTCTCTCTTCTTTGAGTCAAGATTGATTTATAGACATGATGCATTTTTGATTGCATATATTTTGGTGAACCTGATGTGAACTAACCCTTACAAGATTTATTCACCTTATTTCATTATTTTTATCATATATTTTCCATACTAGGTCAATTGCATCGACCCAACTTTGAATTTTATGCATAGGTTTTTAGGTACAAGCTACTGGATCAACTCAAATGACCCAATACAGGTTTTTAGCTTTTTAGACTTCTAGTCCAGACTATCAGGTCAACCTAGTTAACCCTATACTTTTTTAGGCATCCTATTCAGCATACTAGGTTGACCCAGTCGACCCTATATAGTTTCAAGTACTCAGCAATAGGTTTTTGTAAAGCTTAAGTGACCCAATCAACCTCGTTAGTAGAATTTTTAAGCATATATCAAGGTTATTGATGAATAATATCCATTCTTTTCATCTCTATTCCACCAAGGTTCCTTTCTATCTCTTAGTCTCTTTCTTTAAAGTCTTTCTTTTTACAATTTCTATCTTTAAAACTACCCCTGCATAGTCAACTAGATCAACCATGTCGACCCAGTTTTGTGTTCTATGTGTTGTTTGGATAACTAGGTTGGATCTACCAACCCTATTCATTTGCAGACCTTACTTTCATAGTATAAGATTGACCTTGTCAACCTTTTTCTATATTTTGTGCATACACTATTGACTATATCAACACTGTACCTTATTTTAAAGTTAGAATTAACATTATATGCTAGTAATTAGCTCACACTTTCATTTTTTGTTGCTTGCATGATTAGAATATATCACATTATTTAATTAGGAGGTTTTCAATTAACCATTTAGTTTCACTATTTTATTTTATGCACTCATAACTAAATCATAAAATCTAAATAATAATTTTAATATTTATCTACCCAAGCCCAACCTATTTGAATTTCATCACCAAGGGGGAAGCCGAATTAATGTTTTGGTCAAGTATAAATCATGGTTAATGGTATATTTTGGCTAATAACCCAACACCCTTGTCACTATGGTGTGTGAAGTGAGGGGGTAGGCCCCAATACCAAGCCTATATCATTACCACTACAGATCTCTTTCAGTCCAAACTAATTATAACCATCCTTAGGTTGCCTTCTAGTTTCTTGCTGATAGCCCAATTCCCATCACATTTAAGATGATATTCTAATAATATAATAAAGACTTAGGTTGACCAATTAGTTAATTATTTACTTTCGATGTTGATTATTTTCTCTTTGCTTAATTCTATTTTGTATTATAAAAACTTGTATTAGCCATTGTTAGTGCAAGGTTTTGTGTTTTGTGCCTCAATTGGATTGGTCAGTATTAATCCAATTGATTTTTTATTTCCCTTATGTTATTAATTCTCAAAATTAATTGAAAAAATTACCTTTTTTTATTTCATAATCTATTTTAGACTTTCTAATTTCCCTATCTATTGTACTGGGTCGACCCAACCAACCCTTTATACTTTATCAAACGTTGTTTGTTGTATTAGGTCGACCCAGTCGACCTTGTACTATTTTTTGCCTTCCCTATTTTCCAATTTTGTCCCTATTTTTCCTTCTAGAATTTTTATATCCTCTCTTGGTTGCAATCATGAAGCCTATTATCAAATTATTTCTTGACAGTCTTAACCCATTTTGAATATACATAGGTTTTTGTCTCCTACCCTACTTATCCACCATAGAAGATAACTCTTTATGGTGCAACTCCATAAAAATCTTCTCAATATCAATCTATCCCATATAGTATAATTGATCCAGAGAATCCTATTTGGTAAACCCCAAACCATGACAATGAGATACATTATACCACTTTTACACCTTTTAAACCTAGAATTCATAAACTCATCAACCCATGTACATCAAATGTTGGAACTTCACATTATGTTCCACCTATTAAAACCAATGTTAAAAATCCTCTTGTTACACCCATAATAAGAGCACCTAGTATTATCACTTATCAAATTAACATGGTTAAAACCATTCAAACTAATAATCTAGATGGTTCCCAATTATTCAAAAACCTTGATGATAATACTATTTACACTCCTCATAAAAATGGTGGATTTACCAAGATTATTTCTTCTTATACCAAACTTAAGACAACTAACACCAATGCTAGGAACCCTCCATCTATAAATAATCCTTTTCCTATCAACAACAATCATTTTCAATCCACATATTGATACAACTCAACTTATTGCACATGTAGTTCAACAAATGAACATCATGTAAATAACCAATCAATCTCAAATGATGAACATGAAACAACTTTTATTAAACATGGCTAGTCAACCTCCTTAAGTCATCATGTGTCAATCAAATCAAAATTTTATCCCTCCTCTTAGAGATGACAATGGGAATATCATTCCTTAAGCTCCAATGAATAAAAAAATGCTTCAACATCTTAAAAATGAACCTTTATCCCCATTCATTACATCCGTAGTTATTGGATTCATTTCTCCAACTATCACATATAATGGGACTAAAGACCCTACTATATTTTTTAAGTCTTTTAGTAATATCTATAAAGAATGGGTCTAACTAACACCTTTTATTGCACCAAGATCTTAGAAAAAACCTTTATTGGTGATAAAATTTAATGTTACAACCAAATTCCTAGACATTCCATTTCACAACTAGAGGATTTAGTCAATGCTCTAATTAAGGAATTCCAACATCATAACCTTATTTAAAATTACCTTAACCATTTCATCAATGCTAAGCAACTTCCTAATGAATATGCTCATACTCTCATCAAATGATGGAAGTCTCTCACTCATAAAGACCATAACATGAATGCTGCCACTCTTTTAAAACTATTTGTCACAACTCTTAAGGATCCCCTTCTATACAAAGTTTGAATATTTTTCCCAAAAACTTTATAAGAATGCTTAGACCAAGAAAAAAGGCAAGACTTTCTTATTACTCAATTTGAACTATATCAAACAACTATTAAAGAACCTTTCCAATCATTTTCTCATAACATTGATTCATACAATCCTCCCCAACCTAGACATGGAGCATCTAATTCAACCAATTTTAACCCAACCCACCCTCCCTTGAGTGTAGAACAATTTAAGAAAAAATTGCCACCTTCTAAACCCATGAGCTTTGATCCTTAAAAACCTCCTCTAAAATGATACAATATTGATAAGTTTTGTTGGTGGCATAATACTATAGGTCATTTTCATGAGTCTAATCATGATCTTCACTTATTTATTCTTTCTTCCTTACTTGGTCCACATTTAAATCTTGATTCTCTAACAAAACAATGTTATCAAGACTATCTTCAAGCTTCTCAAATTCAATCTCAAGAACCAAAATCACATCAAAATGAACTACCTAATGATCAAAAATAATTATCTCATACCTGCACCTATTCTTTCTACACCAGTAAGAAAAGGATAACTAACATGAATAACTTTAAACATATCGTTGTATCCATTGAACCTCAACCTCTTAGGTCACATGAAATAAAAGAGTACCTAGTTTAAATGCCTACTCTAAAGCATATCATACATGGTCCTCATTTACCTCCTTTTCTTACTCATACCTATCCTACACATCCTATGTCACACTAAACCTCCTTAAAATATAACAAACCAAAATAGTTACATATTTCCAAATGCACCTACCAACCCAATGTAAATAATTTTCATAGTTCAATGTTACCTCACTCCAACTCACATGTTGGGGCATCTTGCAATGCCCATCCACATGTTCCTTAAAATTTTGGGGCATTTTGTGATGCCCATCCACATGTTCCTTCAAAATTTGGGGCCTCTTGCGATGCCCATCCCTACATCCATTTATCCATTGGGGCATCTTACGATGCCCACTGTTATTCTATAATACATAATAAAAAAACAAATTTAACTTCAAGAAACCTTTTGAGACTTGTGGACTTGTATTTCACATGCTCATCTTTGATACAGACGTTAGCATATATCTTGTTATTTTTATCTCATGTTTTTTTGTACTTTATTTATTTTAATTTTGCTTTATAAGTATCATTATCTTCCTTAATGTTCTTTGGTTTTATTTCACATTACATTTGGCATTTGCTTTCATTTTTGTCCTCATATATTTATTTTATCTTTTTATGTTATTCTTTGCCTTAGTAGCTTTATGATTATCTCCCCCCTTATTTAGCATTCACCCTCGTGGGTTTCTCTTTTTTGAGTTTGTAGTATAATACCATGGATAGGACCTAGCCTTCCTCATAAAATACCACCTTTGCTTTTTTTCTCACTTTATTGTTTCAAAATTTTAATTTTAGCACCCTCATGGGTTTCTCTTCTATGAGTTACAATATAAGACTATGGATATGACCCAACCCTCCTCATAAAATTACCATTTATTCATTCTTTTTATAAGAATTTGTTCTTGATCCTTGTTTTCAAATTTAGCTTTTGCTTCTTTTTGATAAGATGGAATTTACACAATAATCTATGTTAGCATGTTTTTCTCTATTTCCCTCATCCTTATGATAAGGAATCCCACTTTTCTATCATTGTATCCCTTTTTGTCCTTTATCTATTTTTTTTTCAATTTGAAATAATTAAAATTTGTTCCATGTGTCATTCCTCTTGATTTTCCCTTTCCTTTCACTCCACATTAGATAAAACAAGGTCAAAGTCAAGATATCACTTTTAATTCACCTAGATTTATGAGACTCATAGATCCCATGCTCTTTGAATTTCTCTCTCTTAATAACTTTATCCCAAGTATTTAAAATAAAGTAATCCTTAACACCCATGTTTAGTTTTCCAAATATATATGGAGGAGGAATAAAAAAAACCATCAAGAAAGTTAAAATTTAAATCATTTGAATCAAAAGGAAATGATATCTAAAAGGTAACATACAAATCTCAAAAGTTAAATAACACTAAAAGACATGATTAAAAGTACATATCCTATCTCTAATCATAGCTCAAATTCCACAGTTGGCTTCACATAGAGTTGAGGTCCTTTAAGGTGTGGTAGGCTAGTAGATTGGAACAAGGGAATTCATAAAAACTCTATGGTGCTACTTATGTTTTCATGAAATTACTCAATATTCATAGTAGATCGATGGATCTATAAGGGGTATTAAGGAATGGGGAATACATTGTGGGAAGGTAGGTCTATTTTACTTTCCATGCATATAACATTCATGGGATGATCTATATACTTCATTTGTTGACCTAAGATTTGTGTGGCTAAGAGAAGTTCTTCAGAGTCCTTAAGGTCGAAAGTCCTCTTATTTTGACAAATATAATTTGAGTGTCTTGACTTTAATAAAGAGTTCTTCTACCTTGGATTTTTTTACCTTCATTTCTCCCCTCCACACATTTCATTTCCCTCCTTGATGGGAAAATTGTGATTATAAAATTGTTTTCCATTTATATTTTACATGATTTTCAACATGATTTAATGTGTTTTAAAATCATATGTCATTCATTTACACTCATTTTTCATTCATTTATGATCATTTGTCATTCATTTTCCATCCTTTTGTCATTTATTTGCTTTCAATATCTAGCCTTGTATTAACAATCCTGATTTGCCAATTTTTCCTAATACCCTCATATCTTTTCCTTAACTCATTTTACACTACTATATGCCTATCTTCCAAAGATTTTAATTTTTGGGCTATTTTTTTCACTAACTTCTAAAGTTTCACCTAGTGTTCTTCACATGGGATGCCTTCACTTTATCTTGCAATCTACTTCTTTATCTATAACACTAAGGTAAGTAAATGTATGTGTTTTTCAATTCTATCATTTTTTTTAATCTTATTTATTGCTTACTACATTTATTTAGCATCAACATTGTGTGTTATCATGTTCTATTCTTGAAACACCATCTCGTTTTGTACTTATATGACATGTGATGAAATTCGTGTGGGGCATATGTATACATATCATATTTTTAAATTTTTACCAATTACTGACACTTTATATCTTGAATGAACCCATCGAGTCTCAATCTCCCTAATTGCATGTCTTAAGGTGTGTATCAGGAAAGGGGTGGGTAGACCATTAGTGCTTTGTAAGATTGTTGTCCCTTTTACCACTTGCCATCTACACACTTGTCTCTTAAAACTATTTAATCTAAACTTATTATTCTTAGTTGTACCCATTCCAATCATTTATCACATCTTTATCCTTATTTTTTTTACCTTGACCCCTTTCTCCAGTTGACTATACTAGGTCGACCCTATACAATTTTCAACCTTTGATTACTATATAGGGTCAATTGAGTTAACCCTGTACTATTTTTAGGTATTTTTCACTTCCTAGCTTGAGACCTAGTTATTTATCTCCCAAAAATATATAGGGTTGATTGGATCGACCCTATATAACTGACATATTAAAAAATATCTAGGAAAATATGCATCTATATATAAAAATTAATTTCCAACCATTTGAGAATAGAGAAGCAAAGAAGAATAAGTCTGAATGAACATCTAATTATTGGCCATTCTGATTGAGGAATAAATCTTAGGGTTCCATACTTTCTTTGGAGATATGGATCTTATCTTGTGAGAAGTCTTTTGGATGCATAAATAGGTTGTGTAGCCTAGAGCTTATTTATATTTGTTATCCTTACATACCATAACAATCTCTTGTGAAGCACCTTGGCCAAGGGAGAGATTGAAGCTTGGTGGGTTCATCTTCAAAGGTAAGTATTCCTAACTTTATTTCTCCTTTGTAAGAGTAGATAGGTAATGCAGTTTGGCTTTTCTCCCATGCATTAGGATTATATATACATTGACATGAGTATATGTCTTCTATGTATGTTTAGTTTAGTTTATTTTATTTTTAATGCCCATTTTATGCCACAAGCTTTGGTGAACACTAGATTAGATTTACTTTCTTATTTATTATAATAGAGTGAACATTAAACCTAGGAATATTTTATCATTGTTTTATGATTGTGTTAGACTATAGGCTTTGGAACCCTTTCTAGCTTGGTGTATTATGACAAGTTATCCCCTAATTAGGTCTATCAAATCTCCATATTAGTCATTCTCTCATTTAACAAATGTATTCCCAATCGTAAGTGTAGGTATGCTTTATGTTCTATGATCTAGGATTGATTTACAGACATGATGAATTTCTAATTACATAAATGAGGTAGCCTTTCAAAAATTGAAAATAAGGCTTACTTCAACACCAGTGCTAAGAGTTCTCGATCCTAATGGTCAATTCTTAGTAATCACCAATGCATATGGGGAGAGAATTAGAGGAGTTCTTATGTAGGATGGATCAATGGTAGCCTATAAGTCTAGGAAAATGAAGTTGTATGAGGTAAATTATGCCCCTCATAACCTAAAACTTGTAGAAATTGATTATGCTTTATAATTTTGGAGGCATTATATATTTAGAAAATTGTTTGAGCTCAAGAATAAAAACTTGGGACTCAAGTACATTTTCACCCAACTAAATCTAAATGCTCATCAGAGATGATGGTTAGAGTTCTTCTCTGATTATGGTTTTAAAGGCAAGTAGAATAGAGTAACTGATGCTCTAAGCCATAAGAGGAACATAAAAGTTGTGGCTACTATTAGGTGTAATGTTAGAGATCATGTAATCAAATTATTTTCAGGAGATGAATTCTAAGATTAGGTCAAGAAATTATTATTTGAGAATGATCAAAATCCTAGGTACAAGGATTTTAACATAGAGAGTTATGGTTTTTTTCATTAAAATGGTAAGATGTATGTACTTGATAGAGAAAATCTAAAGATTACAGTGCTAAAATAACTACATAATGCCCCATACTTGATACAATGGTAGGATGTATGTACATGATAGAGAAAATATAAAGAGCATATTGATAAATTAATTGCACAATTCCCCATACTTAGGACATCCATGATTAATCAAGATCATGGTTGAGTTTAGACCACTCTATTTTTAGAAAGGAATCAAGAGAGATGCTACAGATTTTATGTCTCATTATATGGAATGTCAGCATGTGAAAGATAAACATGTGCATCCAACTAGATTTTTATATCCACACAATAAACCACAATGGAAGTGGTAGGTGATTAGTATGAACTTCATTCAAGGATTTCCATTAACATGAAACTTCCATGACATGATCTTGGTTATAGTTAATAAACTAACCAAGGTAGCCCACTTTATACTAGGCAAATTGATAGATGATGCACCTATGCTTTTGAAGAGATTCATGAAGGAAGTGTATAAATTACATGCTTTTATATAGAATATCATTTTGGATCAAAAATTTAAACATGAAGTATAGATTTTAGTTGACTCTAAAATAAACTCTGGGTACACAATTGAATGTTAGCACTATTTATCACCAAAAAATTGATGGACATATAGAGCAAGTTAACTATATTTTAGAAGATATCCTTCATATGCATTGCATATATTATAAATACAAGTGAGAGGAGTACCTTTCATTGGTTGGGTTTGCTTATAAAAAATCATACCAAACAACATTGAATCTAGTTCCATTTGAGGCATTGTATGGAAGGAGGTGTAGAACACCAATCAGTTGGAACATGTTAAAAGATAGGGTAGTATTCATACCCGAGATGCTTTAAAAAATGGAAGAGAAATTCAAGACAATAAATTAGAGAGGTTGGCTAAATCCAATGATATAAATAAAAGTTATGCTAATTTGAAGAGAATAGATAGGTAGTTTTCTATTGGTGAAAAAGTGTTTCTATGAGTTAATCCTAAAAAAAGCTCAATTAAATTTGGGAAGTTAGAAAAAATTTCACCGAGATATGTGGGACCCTTTGAGGTTTTGGAAGTGGTCAAGCTTGTAGCATATAATCCTGCATTTTTACTAGCTCTAGCTCTTTTTCATAATGTCTTCCATGTGTGTTATCTTAAAAAGTATGTTGCTGGCTTTGCAGGTTTTAGATCATGGGGTGGTCATGGTAGAACCAATTAGAGTAATTGAAACTTGTAAACTCTATTTTTGTAATAGAGAAGTGTTATTGTGCAAGGTCCAGTGGGAACAATATTTTGAAGATAGTACCACTTGAGAGGATTATGATGAGTTTTGAAAGATATTTCCATATTTGTTTGCTTGATTTATTACTACTTATTATATCATTTTTTACTTAATGATGTCTTAAATTCATAACTTGTGTTTGAATAAATGTCATTAGGATGATGACCAAATTTAGGGGGGAAAGATGTCACATCCTGATTTCTCTCTAAACTAAATAACCTATTTGATTTATGGATTATCATGGTTGATTAGTTGATTAACTAATGTTTTATTAAGATTTATGTCATATTTTGATTATGGAACAATTATGTGATGCTTAATGTACATGTTTATTTTGCTATGAGTTAGTAGTACTTTTATATTCTCTACATTGTGATCATATTTGTTAATTATACCACATTATTTTATGAAAATAATGATGTTGTAGGCTAAATACCTTCATTTTTGTGAGGTGGATGCAGGACAAATTATTCCTTTAGAGTGTGATGGAGGAAGAACATCATTAGAGAGGGTGGTTTAGATGGAGATGTTGGGGGATGACAAAGAACAAACCCAAAAACCCTTGCACACACCACATAGTATATCATGTTTCATAATTAATTGTTTGAGATATATAACATGACATGTTTTGTGTAATTTTCCTTTAGGTGATTGTTAATATGATATTGGTTTCTGTTGATGATCTTGTTGATTTGTTTGAGTGATTTCACTAATTTAGTGATCGTATGTAGCTTATCTTGTATGATGCAATTGCTTGGCTGAACGAGTGAATTCGTATATGATTGTACTTACCTTACTACCTTAATAGGTATGGATATATAGAATAAAATTATAATGTAATGACAAATTCCATTATTATTATTGACCTATAAGATTTAGGTAATAATAATTAAAGATTATTAGTATAATATATATGTGTAATTCAAATGTTGAAAGATATAAATAACATTATTTTAAAATATATTTGTATTTGATTGAATTTTTGACCAAATATTTTGATATTCATAGTATATGTTAGATAATGAATATATTGATTTTAGTTGTTAAATGATTTAGGGAAATCATTGTTATAGCATAAAGGTTATTTGTGAATAATATGGTAACTATTAACTATAGTCTTTGAGTACATATTAGTATTGCCCATACTATATAGTTAATATGTTAAACGAGTGGTCAACTTTGCATGAAAAGTTAATATCTACTAAGTTGATATTTGTTACATGGTATAACATGAAGATTATGACTTATGGTTTATTTAATTATTTGGTCAATTTGGGAAGTTGACAAGGCAATTATGTAAGTCAATCACATGTAAATATAATTGAGATTATAAAATGATTATTTTAATCAGTTAAAAATAAGTTTAGAGATTACTAGGTTTACTAACCACTCATTGAATTTGGATAAACATCATTTTTTTTGAAATCATGAAGTTTGGTTATGGCCTGCATGGTGGTAAACTATAGCATACAGGGAGTTTTATTGAGTTCTTTGGGCATGCATTATGTTTAGTCAATTTTTTTAGCCATTAATGTTGGAGAATGTGGTGGTGAATTTGTTAATGAAGATGAATAAAAATAAAAGAGAGGGTTGTGGGGGATGACATGACTCACAACATATAGAGTGTAGTTGACAAAAAGAGAAGAAGGTGTGAAAAAGTGAAGGAAGATATTTAGATTTCTTGGCATTCACAAATTCATAGGTAGGTTTTGTAATTAAATTCCTATGTGTGAAATATTGAATGGATTTTTGAATTGGTTTAGTTACTAAGTTTTCATTGTTTGAAACATAGTATAAATGCGCTGTATGTAGGGCCCTGTGGAAGGCTCGACCTCCATAGAACCCTACATCCAACTCAAAGTAACCAGAGGGGATTGGGTAGAGCTATAAAATTGGCCATGGTTATTTTAAGCTTTTAAAAATCTCTATCCTAAACTCCTCTTTCAATTTGAATACCACTATTCAATCTTAGAAGATTACTCTTGATGGTTATATAAATAATATTGTTTATGCTAGTTATTTCAAACTAGTTTATTGTATATTCATTAAGGCATTAAGATATATGGAAAAACTTTGATTTTTATGTAGATTTGACTGTGTAAACCTATTTGGATTATTGGGTATATAAAAAGGGATTATTTATACAAATTAGACTATGTAGTACACACACACACACATATACCCTATTGGTTCAATCCAAGTATATACATTGGATTGAACCAATAGGATATATATATATGTATATATGTATATATATTATATACATGTATGTATATATATATTATATACATGTATGTATATATATATATATATACATACATGTATATATATATATATACATATATATATATATACATATATATATATATACATATATATATATATACATATATACATATATATATATATATATATATATACATGTATATATATATATATATACATATATATATATATATATACATATATATACATATATACATATATATATATATATACATGTATGTATATATATATATATACATGTATGTATGTATGTATGTATATATATATATATATATATATATATATATATATGTATATATATATGTATGTATGTATTGAAACATAGTATAAATGGGCTGTATGTAGGGCCCTATGGAAGGCTTAGCCTCCATAGAAACCTACATCCAACTCAAAGTAACTAGAGGGGATTGGGTAGGGCTGTAAAATTGGCCATGGTTATTTTAAGCTTTTAAAAATATCTATCCTAAACTCCTCTTTCAATTTGAATACCACTATTCAATCTTAGAATATTATTCTTGATGGGTATATATATAATATTGCTTAAGCTAGTTATTTCAAACCAATTTATTATATATTCATTAAGGCATTAAGATATATGGAAAAACCTTGAATTTTATGTGGATTTGACTGTGTAAACCTATCTAGATTATTGGGTATATAAAAATGGGTTATTTATACAAATTAGACTATGTAGTACACACACACACATATACCCAATTGGTTCAATCCAAGTATATACATATTGGATTGAACCAATAGGGTATATATATGTATGTATGTATATATGTATGCATGCACTTGGATTGAGCCAATAGGGTATATATATACATTTACACACACACACACACACACAAGTATTTTGGAAATGTATAATTTTCAAGAGAAATTTGTATGGGTTAAATAGGACTTGATGTAGGATGTTTTTATGAATGAATAAAGTATATGTTTTGCACTCACCTTTTTGCTAAAAATATATATGAGGATGATACAGTTTACATGATAGAGTTAAGATTTAAATTGTATTTATTACTTATGAACTATGTATTTTTATATGGTGGGAACAATACAGTTTCAGTCATAATATATACACCTGGGTAGGGGTAGATAATTGTATGAAATGTGTTTATGAACTTGGCCCTATATAAAGGATATATACTTGAAGGTTAAATATGGGTAACTAGTAGAATAATGATTCTAGTTAAATGTATAATATATGGATATATACACATTTATTTAGCATGACTGTGTATTATGATTATACTCAGACTAGAGTTTGATTTGATTACAAGTTTCATAATAGATAACATGATTGGGTATAGTTGGTTGTGTGTTGTTAATTATAATAATAAACTCAAGTTTTTGTAGTCAATTATGTGTTGAATAAGTTTATGTACATTTAATTAAAGTGTCAATTTTGAATAGATTAATTTGATATATATTTGATTAAAATGAATTGGTAAACTGGATGCTATGTATGAAATTCTGTATGTTACATTTAAACAAGTACAATGGGATTTTTCCAGTTATAAAAAGGTTATGGGGATTTTTAGATGAATGTATACATAGTGTATATAGTATACTCTAAGACTAATGACAGTGGATGTCATTTTAGGAGTATACTATATAAAATGAAGTATACATGTAGTATTGGTACTTATGAATTCTAAAATCATACATATAAATGGCAAAAGTTATACGTTTGTAGACTGTGTAATAAATCTGGAAAAGAATTATACCATTCATATATATATATTGATTTATATAAATGTGTTATGTATAGAAGGATCACAATCATAACAATGCACAAATGGATGTTTGCAAATATATATTAATGTTTATTGAAGTATTAAAATAATGTATTTAATAGTTTAAATATGGAACATATTAATATGTTTGGATTGGATTTTGTTTTATATGTGGAATATGAACAAATATATAATCTTGTGTTATAATGATTATTTAGGGGATGAAATAACATTATAAGTTACTTTGTGATTTGGGTAACTGGTAGTTTTGATATGATCATAGACAAATGGTATGGTTAGGACTATTTATGATTCTATTTATTATTTATTATAAACTAGATAGATGGATTCATTACATTTCATTTTACATACTAAATGAATGTATGTGATATTTTTATACTTAGCATGATTTTTATTAGCTAAAGTGAAATGTTATGAATGAATCTAATTGTTTTTATATTACTATATGTTTTTATCTGATCTCACATTCATGACCCTAAATAAGCAGTGGACAAATTCCATTGGCTTAATTAGTGCCATCAATGCAAGATGAGGTGTAATATGATTGAGTGGTGTGTATGAAATTGACTGATCTTAGAGATATTTTATTATTAAAATATTTGGACAAAATAATCTTTTAATTAAGCATTGTGAGTTCATATGTTGATATAGTTTTCATATTTGTAAAATATTATTACATCTTGATTTCTCATTAAGCAAACTATTTGATTATCCATGGATATTTATAGCTAAAATTTTTGGATTTGGATATTTTAACTAAGCTTTAAGATATATGTTATGATGGGATAGTAGGATATTTCTTAAGTGAAATGATTACATTTTTATGAGTTAACTATAGTGTATATGTTTACATTACGAACATGTTGATTTATTATTTTAGCTATATTTTAAGATGTATGTATATCATGTTATTATGATCTAATTACTTGCTTGTTGTGAGGTTGATAAAAGAGAACTCATCTCTCAGAGCGTGATAAAGGGAGAGCATCATTCCAGAGGGTGCCATAGATGGAGATGTTAGAGGATGATAGAGAATTTGGCTAGAAACATACACACACCATAATAGCTAGGACATATTAGATGCATAATAAAATGGTTAGCATAATATATTTTGATGTCATTTGTATTAGATAGTCATTTATACATGGTTTGCTATCATATTTTAATGCTTTTATTTAACTTATATTGTGTGACATGTGTGCATGTTCTTTAATGTTTTTAGATTTACGTAATTCGAATAAATTCATATTTATTGATTGATTTATCATTAAACCATCTTAATATTTGAAGAGATAATTTAATTAGCAAATATACTAATTATTATAATTAGAGTAAAAGAAATAAAATATAATAATTTCTAATTAAGAGGAAAAAAATGGAAATAAAAGAAATAAAATAAATGAAAATCTAAAGAAGAATATGTGGAATAAAAATAATAATTAATGTCAGGGAAATAAAACAAAAAGATAATTACCTTTGTGTAAAAAAAAATAAAGGGAAAAAGGATAGCTTTAAAATAAAACTCATGCCATACTTAGAAAAATAAGATTAAAAAGGAAAAAGTGCCATTCTCTTTAAGAAAATAATAATAATAAAGTGAATAAAATGGATGCAGCATAGTAGAGAAGTAGGATGCTAGAGCATGGAACAAAGGAGAAGGAAAATAAGAATAAGGAAGTACTCTAAGGAATGGAATTCGATAGTTCATGCCATTTTAATATTAAATATATTGATAGGACTGTGTATAGAGAATTATATTAGTGGAGTAAAATGATCTATAGGAGGGTGATCCAAGTCCTTTAAACAATGTTCTAAATAATTTATACACACAAAAAAAAAAATTCCATCAACAACCACTACATCTTCTAATTCACAATCTACTTGATCATCGTAGGTGACTAATGAGATGAGATTCACTTCTGATTATAAATAAAAAGAAAATAATAAATAAAAGTTAAGCATACATTATATATGACTGAAGCACCTACTTTAATATACTATTCATTTATTTTACTGGTGGTGATGTCTATTATACAATTAAACTAATAGTAAAAACAATGATTCATATTTTAATAGTTATCAAAACAACAATTTCTGAATTATATAGATATTATAATAATAATAATAATAATAATAATAATAATAATAATAATAATAATAATAATAATTTTATTATTATACCTGATTGAGTTAAATATATTAATATGCAGTGATTTCATTTACCATATAACATCTAATGCACTGTATGAATTTATATTACATGATAGTTATCTAATATTACTAAATATGTTAGCATATCAGTTATACAGATGCTTTATAATCCACTTATTATTAACTCCTTGCTTATATATGGCGTATTAAATCTTGTGGTGACTAAACCTATGATGATTTAGAGACTATTACTAACATTATGTGATATGTTTTTTATAAGTCACCAAGATTTGAAATCACTCATAAGAAATAGGTAACCACTAATCAAGAATAAATATAAATTCTTTACTTATATATGGTATATTAGATAAATTCAAGGCATTGAAATATAAAATTGTAAATATAGATATGTTTCTCAGTGATTTTAAAAATTCATATGGTGTCCTTAGTGATTTCATATCACTAAAATATAGACCCCACCATTAGATAACAAATTTTGGTGTATTATTTACTTCACTATCAGATTTGTAGGATTACATAGTGATTCCTAACATCAACATTCCACATAGAATAAAACACTATGATAGATTTATCATGTTACATAATTGAATCCCATATAAAGTTAGTAATAAACTTGAATAATTATATACAAAGTATTAAAACACAACATGGTATATGTTTTCCTTAAAGGAAGTGACTTCATACATAATGAAGATAGATGGTGAGTTATAAATATTGATAACAATCTGAGGTATGACATCTACTTATACTAGTGCTAATTAGTGTTTTGCATTTTTGTCTAGGCTATAAATGAATAGTGACCCAAACATAAGTATTAAACTATATATATTTAACAAAAATATGTGAAAATTAGAAGTTGTGGCTTAAACAATAGAATTCCATTCATGGCTTCCAGTTAAAGCTAATCATGGCTAAATCATAGTTAATAGAATATAATATCATTTATATCATGGGGATGTTATATTCCATGATCTATGCTAATAGAATAAGTTGTTGAAGAGATCATCTATTTATAAAATATTTATTAAGGTAAATACTTGAAGATTATAATGTACATGCCAACTATTCATATTTAAGTATACTAGTTATGTATATATATAAATGCATGACATCATAAAAGTTTTCAAGTTATAAAGAATGCATAGTGTTGATACAAGTAGAGATATGGATAAAACACCTATTAAATAACTCAACAGGGCATATGTTTGGTGATTAAGTGATTTATATATCCCAATAGAGTATATTTGAGTTTGACTTATCTATGTATATATGTGAGGGTTGTGCGTGTGTAATTGGTACACAAAAATATGAAAATATAGACCTGAACAAATAATTATCACATGTTATAAACATTATGAACTTATACATATCAAAATAGGAAAAAATGTCTACAAATTATGTGTATATATATACGAACAAGGTGTAGCATATTTGGAAATTTGTTTAAATAGGGTTAAAACTGTGATCTTGTAAAGATCATCAATATATTTTATGATCATGAAATTTTAATGATTGTTAAAATTATATGGAGTTATTGACTTAGACATATAATTGACCATTGATATAATATTTATATATCATTTGAGTGCTTATATACAATACATATTATATTGTATGATTATGCATATATAAGAAACATATGTATTCATGGACTTAGGTGACCCTATGAAAATATTACATATATAGGTCTATTGGGTCATATGACTAAACTTATATCTAAATGGATGGTTATAATGAGTCATAGGTGTCCGACGAACCAAAACTATAACCATATGAAAATAGTCTTTAAAATGGAATTAAGTTTTTTAAATGAAAGATTATGGTATGACTTGGTTATGAGTTATTTGAATCTTTGAAAATAGCATGTATCACTGTTGATATATATACATACAATAATGGAAATTGGTGAGTGGTACATATTGTGAATAGATATAAAGGAACAAGTGTTTAGACATATATAACATATATTAGTGTAGCGTGATGTGTGCCTATAAAATATGTTTCTTCTAATTTCTAGTATGCAATTTAAATATAGGATATACTCAGTTGGTATAAACTATACTTGCTTTTCTAATACTTAAAAATATGGACTTTTGATTCTTTAAATTATAAGATTGGTTGTTCTTAATTGAGTAGTGTGCTCATGTATAATGAGCTATGATATTATAGGATGTCATAGAGAATATTTCAGTTATAAACTATAGTCTAAAGGTATGTTATACCCAAGTGGTATAAACTATAATTGATAACCTAGATACATTCATACATTTGATAGACTAAATGTATACATGTTGGTTATTGATATGAATAACATATATATGTACATAAAGGTGTGTAATTCTAATTATAGTTCAATAGGTGGTTTAAACTATATTATAGATTATTGTACAATAGAATCTTAGTTATGCATGCATACAACCCCTAAAATTATAATGAATTCTAGAATGAAATATTTTATGTTCATGTGAACTAAGACTTTCTTTGTTATGTCTAGTGGTTTGAATAGAAATTTATGTTTCTATTGATTTATACTAATATATTTGATTGGTTGTGATATTTATTAGTTGTGTTTAAAGACACTAGACTATGGTAATATGGATTATCATAGGGTGTAGTATATTTGAAAACTATTTAAATTAATTATAATTTGCAGTTAGGTGTATATTATACTTGGATGGTATAAGTTGTAATCTTTATTTCTATTATGGGATAGATAATAATGTGATATTCATTCATACATTTGATGAAATAAATGTATGTTTTTAGATAATCCTATGCTTAGCATATTATATGATTACTACTAAGATATAATCTGTGTGAATCTATTGGTTATATTACGTTAACCAAATCTTGCATTGTTGATACTAAGTAAGTAGTGAGATGGACTTCACTAGATTATTATCATCACAATAACAGATGAAGGTAATCTGATCAAGTGGTGTGTATGAATTTTGACTGATCCTTAGATTATTATTATTATTGAAAAATTTGGTCAAAGTAATGTTTAGTGAAACATTATCATTTTATGAGTATGATTTACATGTTTGTATGATATCTTCTAATAAAACATGTTTTTATAATATATCACATGTTTAGTTTTAGAAATCATACATCACATGGGTACTTGCATATCTTTTTAGATTCCCATGCCATCATTATGTACTCATTTTTAAAGGAAGAGATATTAGTTTATGGGATTATTACAGGGGATCATTAGTCTATTGTTGGTGTGAAAGAATACTCAGATGATGCTCTCCCTCCCCACAATAGTACTTACTTGGAGCCAACACTTGAGATTGCCACAAATACTAGAGTTTGGGAAGCTCTTGCTTTTTGGAGCTTTGTATATTGTAATTTTTAAAATTGTATTATATTTATTATTATTGAAACATTATCATGATGAGATATAATTACTTGTTTATTGTAAATTGATAGTAGTGGATATAGACATGCATCAGTCATGGCTGGTTAATTATAATTACTTTCTATAATCATATTATGATGTGTTTGTCATGGTGATAATGATCATTGATGTATGATGTATCATGATTCATTTATAGTTATCACACTTAGAGTAATATTTATGATCATTGATTAGATTCTCATGGTGTAATCTATTTATAGTATATGTGTTTAAAAAAATTCATGTATTTCTAAGTAGATCATAGTGGGGATATTACATATATCATATTAGAGCTGATTTATTTATGGTACACATTATCTATTAGTATCTTCAACACATAGGTTATGGGTTGTTACTCTAGATTCAAAAACCATCATTATCCACCAATCCATGAAGGGAGGGTCATCCATTTATTTTGGAGATAGTGCAAGTGATCTATGGTCTGTGGTTGGTGTGGAAAAGTGCTCGAATGATGCTCTCCCTCTCAGATAGAGTAATATACAAGAGACTAAACTTTAGATAATACATTGATACTTGAGTCATGGAGACTCTGCTGCATGGATCTTTGTATCATGTTTTAATATTTGAGATATTATTATGTATTTATAAAAATTGTAACATTTATACATTATACTTCTACAATAGTGGTTGTAATGTTTTATCAGCCATGGATGAATTATGTACTATTTCATTTATTATTACATGCAATATTTATGGTTATTTAGTATTATTCATGATTGTCATATATATTCATGGTGATCCTTAGCTAAGTGGATTATCTATAAACCTTTTGATTAACTAAATTAAAATAGTTAGTTAAAGATCAATAATTAAGTTTCTCATGGATTATCTATTAAAGGTCATATCTATATGACAAATATGTGTAGTTAAATATTTTTTACTATATTTTGGTAAGACCCAATGGAGTTGTAGAACAACCTTGGTTACCTATCTACCTTTTCCCCCTTCAGGAGGTAAGACTAATGAAGAGTATGTGAAAGCATTCAGGACCATTCTAGGAATATTTAATGTAGTTTATGAGGATGTAACTTGCAAGCTCTTTCCTTTCATGCAACAAGATGATGTTAATGATTGGTTTCTTAATATCATTGAGGGATCAATCATATATTAGAATGAGTGATACACCACCTTTTTAGGATAATTTGGCTAGGTTGCTAGTCCCAATATTTTGTACCAACTCTTTGCTAGCATGAAAAGATAGCCGAATGAACCCATTAGGGAATTTAATACAAAGTTTAAAAAAATGTATAACCAAATAGATAATTCATATAATGTAAATGTTGTATTATCTCTTGAGATGTACAAGAATGCTCTATATCCTACCACTACAATGTTTGTGCATAGGGCAGTCGATGTTACTAATTTAACATAAGCTTATGTTGAGGCCATTGAAGTTGATAAAAAAATGAACCCTCAGTCTCAAGGCTTAATAGGGATAAATGTTTATCAAACCTACCCAACATTAAATCTAGTCCCCAATACCCATTAAAATACTATAGTTCATAATCAGACCCAAACCCATATGTAGTTGCCTCTATCTCATATTGCACCAACCAAAGTTTAAATTTCTTGAATAATCCTTTCCAAGAAACTAATCCCAATAGTATTTAGTATTTAGTTCTATTCAATACTTCCACTACCCAAGGCCCTATTAATGACTCTAATGAGGTAGATATAGTCTCCATCTAGATGATGGTACATAAGTTAACTAATGAATTCTTGACTATGTAAAAATGTAAGAGAAATACTGACAGCTAGAACGCCAATCAGAGCTTTTTTTATCAAAGGTACAACTAGTCCTTCAATAGAATAGGGAATAATACTGAGCATCAAACCAACAAGGTGACAAAGATCAACATCCTAGAGGTTGCATTACCCAAATGGTGCAGGGTTCATAACACATCCAAACATGGGGTGCTAGATTATATCAAATTTTGTATAACCTTTGAGATCTTTCGAAGAGAAATGGATAGATAAGAGATACTAGAAAATCAAACTAAGCTTTCTTATTCCAATAACTATGGGTACTCCAAAATTGCGATGGTCTTTAATAAATATGATTTCACATTTCCAGTGGAAGTTGAAAATGAACTAGAAGATGTTGGAGATGAAGTATATGACTTCTAGTAGTTTAAAAAAAATTAAAATATAAGGAAAAAGTAATATTTCACTACATCCATGCCTCCAAATAACAATGCTTCTACTCCAGATATGAGAAGCAATAATAATCCACATCCCTTAAAGGATAAATATCTAGTGTAGCCCACATAGTCATAGAGTAGAGGAGGGTATAATATCATAGAAGATATGAATAAGATCAGAGCCAATATCACTCTGTATGAGTTGGATTAGATAACTAAATAGAAAAAGTTTTTGGTGAAAGCCTTTACCAAGAGATCTTATACAAAAAAACCTAAGATGGCCTAGGTGAATGTAATGATTTACAAGGATTAGCTGGAGGTCCCACCCTTGTTACTAATACATAGGATGTTTGATAATAATGTTCATATCTATTTGATAGACTCAAGAGCATCAACCAATGTGATGCCCATAGTTGTATGTAAGAAATTAGGGTTAACCCTGGATAAATAAAAAAGAGTGGTCCTACAATTGGACAAATCTAAAGTTCCTTATGTCTCAGAACTATTAAATTTCCATATACAACTAGCCTATGGGCCATGTGTGCAATAATACATTGATATATTGGTGGTTAACATTCTAGAATCCTATGGCCTACTATTTAGCTTGGATTGGTCAAAAACATTGAATTAGTATGTAGCCAATGATTTCTTGCATATGTGGCTACCATATAAATTTATGGCCAATCAAATTAAGATCTATTGAGAGCAAAAAATGAGGTGCCTAATCATTGAGTATAATGCCAAAACTGATAAGGTAAAATTTAAATATTTTAAAGTTAGTGTTTACACATTCACAACAAAAAATGAGCCTTATGAACAAAAATTTGAAGGTTGTTCAGAACTCTAGACTTTGTGCTTTGATGGAAGCTAATCTAAATAAACTTCTATATTGGCATGGATCTGACTATTCCATAAAGGAAATAATATTTTGATGCATACATATTATAGTTCCCCTACACCAATAATTGATTTGAGTATGAAGCCTTGATCTTAGGTCTCCAATTTGCTTCAAACCATAGTGTTAAATAGTTACAAATATTTAGTGACTCTAAACTAGTGGTCAATCAAATCAAAAATAAGTACCAATGCAAGCTAGCCTATTTAAAGAATTAAAATAATAGATATTGGGACTTGATTGAATCATGTGAGGCTTTCAACATTAGAGTTGTCCAAAGAGAATAAAATTAGGTAGCAGATGCATTGCCAACCTTGGTAACTATCTTGGTACCACTCTAAGAATATAACGTACAAAAGGTTTTTATAGAGTTAGTGACTTTCTCCTCATTCCCTAAAAATTTAGAAAACTTCTATGTCTTCGAGGATGATCAACAAGATTATCTAATTAATAAGTAATTATAAGACTTTCAAGAACTAGATTATAGTTGAAAGGGATTTTAAATGTGTAAAATTAGAAGACTTTGAGGATGATGGCATAATACATC
The DNA here is from genome assembly GCA_037957365.1 of Torreya grandis. Classification (NCBI taxonomy): domain Eukaryota; kingdom Viridiplantae; phylum Streptophyta; class Pinopsida; order Cupressales; family Taxaceae; genus Torreya; species Torreya grandis. The sequence goes on along the minus strand of JARHVA010000505.1, from coordinate 1,765,472 downwards.
TTAAGGATAATCAAATCCCTATGGGGACGGTATCTTTATAAATGTTATTTGATCTATACCCCTAACATGAAAGGCAAAATCAATTCAAGGTAGATCAATCTCAGTTTGGTAAAGAAAATTTGGGAACTAAAGAGCACCCTCAATACATGAACATTGGTCTAGCCTGTACTAATGATGAAAATTAGAAGTTGAAGGAAATACTGATGGAGTATAAGGACATCATTGTATAGACTTATGAAGACTTGAAGACCTTTAATCCCAAGGTAATCACCCATACTATTACCTTGAGTCTAGACAACATACCCTTTAGGAAACATTAGAGGCCCATGAATCCCATTTCAGAACCTCTCACTCAAACTAAAGTTTAAAATTTATTATATGCTAGAATCACATTTATTATCAGACATTCTACTTGGGTGGAGAACTTAGTGCCTATCAAGAAGAAGATTGGCTAAATAAGGATATGTATTGGCTTTAAAAACTTAAACTGATCTTTAGAGAAGGATAACTACCCTCTACCTTACTTGGATGAGGTAATACGAGATGTCAATACATTTGAAATGATTTCCTTTATGGATGGTTTATCTAGATACAACCAAGTGCTAGTGGAAGCATAGGACTAGATGAAGACTACCTTCACTATAAAGTGGGGGATACATGTTTATAAGAGGATGCCTTTCAAACCTCATCAATGCTAGGTAAACATTCCAAAAAGCCATGGAACATGTGTTGCAAGGTCTCATTTGTAAGTGTATCATTATATATATGGATGAACTTATTATGTTTTATAACAATTGAAAGGATCATGCAGAACACTTGCAAAAGGTGTTTGATAGATGTAGAAGATATGGAGTGTACCTAAACCTAAATAAAAGAATATTTGGGGTCAAAGAGGGAAAGTTATTGGGACACATAATAAATAAGGATGGAATTTATGTTGACCTAGAATGAATTCAATCCATCTCAAAACTAACACCTCCAAACAATAGAAAAGATATGAAGTCATTCTTTGTTAATATCAACTTTGTGTGAAAATTCATCTCTAGGTTTGCAAAAATTGTCAAACCACTAAATGCTATGATAAAAAAGGATGTAAAGGTAGAATGGACAAATAAGGCTAGGAATTCCTTTTGAGATGTCAAGATGGTCATTTCTAAAGCTCTAGTACTGATTAGTCCTAATTTCACCAAATATTTCAATCTATATTTCTTTGCTTCAGAACATACCATTGCTATAGTTTTCTATCAAAATGTAGATAGTAATGAACACCCAATTAATTTTATGAGTAATAATTGAAAGTATGTTGAATTGAAATACTTGATGATAGATAATCAAATCTATGTATTGGTTAAAGTTTTAAATTAGTTTGGGCATTATATCATGAAGAGTAAAACTTATGTTATAGTTTTGGATCTAGCTATTAAGCTTACACTCATCCAAAATGAACTAAGTGAGATAAGGGGAAAATGGATGGAAAATTTCCAAAATCAAAGAATTTATAATCTTAGACCTAATTCTTCTATGGGATAAATCTAATGAGAATAAGAGATAATATGAAAATTTCACTAATTTATGGATTGGACGATATCAATTGTCTAAAATCTTAAGCAACAATCTTTTCCATCTAAAAGACCTTGAATGTAAGGACCTAGCCTTCCCAATCAATGGGAAGTATTTGAAGCACTAATTCAAGGATACTCACACTAAGGATGTTTCTGGATAAAGGAGACTGAGGTAGAGGTAAAAGGTTAGATTAGGTTTTACTACTTTCAGAGTTAGTTTTCCTATTTTCTATCTTTGCCTTTCATTAGAGTAGATTTCATGCTTTCCATATTAGAATTTTACTTTTATCATTGTGTTTCTTTAGGTTAGTTCCTTATTTTTTAGGTTAGATGTATTTTATCTTAGAATAACCTGACTGACTCTTCCCTAAGTGATCAAATTGATAACACAATCACTATGATCCTCATGCATGACCTAAGATTACATTTTGCATACCTAAAAAAGAAAATAGAGGGGTAGGAAAAGCCTAAAATGGAGTATACAAACTAGTTTATGGATATGATTTTATTTATTTTTACATATTGGGGTTTGAGATTTTAGAATTTAGGTATGCAAATAAAAATAGGTCAAAATTATATCTCATTTAAATACTCTTATTAGGTGTGTGAAAGTTTCTCTCATTATTTCATGTAAATTAAGAAAGTTTTCTCATTCTTTGGATAAAACACACTTTCCATGCTAATATTTATTTTGTTTAATAACCATAGATATAGATGAGACTGATAGGGACATTTTGGTAACTTGAATTCTATATTCTAGATACACCAACTCACAAGGATTATTGACCCTCTCTTTTATTCACAAAAAAAGATAAGAGGATCAATGCATCCTGAAAGAGTGATAAATAAGCCTAAAATAAAATATAAAGGTGATCAAAGACTCACATGATGAAATAAGATAAATGAATCATGCATCATGTAAGATTGTGAGGTAAGAAAAGGAGGGATTCTAAGGTATCTCTGTCGGGGCTATGAATGTTTGATTGGTAGCAAAGCAATACCTGAGCTTCCCAAGTTTTTTCTTTATGAAATTCAATAAAACCATTGTGAAACATATGGTTTATTCTAAGTCTTTGTTAAAAGTCTCAAAACAAGGGTAAAATAAAATCAATCAATCACACACAGATCCAAGGTATGGGAAAAATTAATATGTTGTATAGGATTTATTAGGAGTCTCTTTTATGTTTTTGAATTGATTATTCTCTTATGAAAGAATTCATGATCATTTTGTAAGTGTTAACCAAAGATTTTGGGATTCCTGAATACTCTGGAGTATTCCCCCTATAAGTCACCATTTGTTGCACTCAACATATCCCACTCTCATTTTTTTTAAATAGGGCCCATTTCAACTTGAAAAGAACTAGTTATGATGAGTAAATCATTTATTGGTGTTCATTAGTATTTAACATGATAGGTTTTCCCAAATTAATTATGTCTAGGTTTATTTTTAGTAATATTTTAATTTTGATATTAATTAAATTGCCATTTCTCTTGGTTAGCCAAGTTTTCTTTGTTTATTTTAATTGAGCTAATCTATTAATGGATTTCAAAAGTTTCCTAAGTATGCATGTTCTCCAAATTTTCATCAAGTGAAATTCCCTTCAGCATTTTGTTCTTTAGCACTTTCCTCTAACACTTCCCTTCGATGTTTTATTCTTTGACACTTCTACAAGTCTTTTTGCCTTGGATTATTTTACACTTTGATATTATAAAAAATGGTTCCATGTAATAAAAACTCACTAACTCATGGCCATCTAGACACTTAGAAAATTTTAAAAGACTTTCAGGCAAGCAAAACTCCATGATGATGACATGTGTCATAATCTCGCTCACCCGATGACTAATAGAATCAAAGTTTCAATATATGAAAGTTTTAGGTAAGTGGAGCAGCAATAAACATCCATGTGTCATAATATTTCAAGCCCATTACCATCAAAATATTATAGGACATTTTAATTCTTGCAAGCAAGTGGAGTGATAGGATGATGACATGTGTCATCATCCCATTCACTTGAATCCTACACAAATATAAAAGATAGTATGATAATCTTGGTGAGTGTGATATCCCAAGATTTTTCCAAGTGTCATAATTTTACAAACCTAAAACATTTAATGGCAAGCAGTAAGATAGAAAGAGACTGATAGGTAGTGGGATGGTAACGTTTCACCATGTGACCCTAAAATTACATGGTGGCTGAGTAATAGAGAGACAATAATTTTGGAATAAGTTTGAGGATGATAAGTGTTAAGTGAAGTGATATAACACTTGGGGGAAAAGAGGAAAAAGGCATTTTGTAATAGGGTTTATAAAAGGTAACACTTCACCATCCAAATTTAAAATATGAAAAAATGAAGGAGGAAAAATGATGTTGATGACATTAACCTGCATGAATTGGCCAACTAAATGCATTTAATTTAGTAGATCTAGAGAATCCAAGAACTGATATATGAAATCTATGATTGGTCAATTAAAATTACATTTCCATTGAGTTAATAGTTTTAGATGCAAATTCAAGCTCTATCTTGACTGAACAAAAGTGCCATAGTTTTAGAGAATCAAAGTTTAAGTGAAAAAGCATGGCTTTTGATTCATACCTTCAGACCTTCCCCCTCTCCATATTCCATTATAGGGTCTGAATGGTGCACTGATATAAATTTTTATGAGGTTTTTCTCAATTTTGAGTTCAAACACTACTCAGCTATATGGGAGGATGTTGAGGTAGTATATTTTTATGACCCTAATGAGCAACTCTTGACCTTTCAATGAAGATACATATAGGATTTGGTAGTAATTAAATTAGTGGGCCTACATGACATGGTGTCAAAATAAGAGATAAATTCCTACATTGACTTAGTCTATGATTTATTTGAAAATGGCCAAATTTTTGGAATTTTTTTGCATTTTCATCAATGTAGTACACTCATGGCCTATTTTAGTGGGCATGCCTTTGAGAAGTACTAATGAACCTCTAGCCTTGAAACACCCTATAACTAAGACCTAGTCAACCAATGGATGTGTAAAAATAATGTAACCAATAATTTATAGAAATGGGCAAGTAACCCAATCACCTTCATAGTCAAGGGAATCATCTCTACTATTCAAATTATCATTTTTAGTCTAGGGATCATAATTTCCATGGCTTTGTTAAACAAAATTTAAGGTTTCCCAAGCATAACCTATGTCAATGAGGTTTGGATTCCCCTACTAGACACCATCCTCACATCCACAAAGATCATTGCCATAAGATAAATCATTAGTGCTAATTTATTCCACCAAGTTAGTATCTTAGACAACCAGTTAGATGTAAATTTCTATATGATGTCTTATCTAGTGGATGCCATAACTGGGATAGCCCACTCATATTTCAAGGAACCATCCTCTAAGTATCATAAGAACCAAATTTTTGATTAGTTCAATATTTTTCACATCCAAAAATTTAGGAATAATATGACCATGGTGACAAATAATTTCTATCCAATGGTGTACCAAGCCATTTATGGTAAGGATATGGCTAGATTGTTTAACCATATCAGAAGGAATGTTTAAAAGATTGGTAATTTTTAGTTTTATCTATACTGTATAGTTATCAAGATAGAGGGAACTAAGGCCCTTCTCATGTATCTTCCTTGGTTTGTATTAGAGAAGGTGGTAGAATAGGAAATTATGGCTCAATGGGAAAATTTTATGGATGTTACACTAAGAAATTCTAGATGGGGAGTGGCCTACCCAACTCCCATTAGCATTGGATGAATCTAGTATACCAAATGGGAACATTTTCACCTAATAGGTAGGACTAGGACATTCTATCACTTCAAGTGGGCACCTTGTAAGGAGTGGGATCCATGGAAGAGAGTTTAGAACCACCTAAATAGAGTAAGAGCTTAGGTGAAGATTGACTATGGCCATATATCATATCCACATGATGAGGTATTCATGGATGTTATGAATGACACAAAAGTTTAGAGAGGGATAAAGAAGGTAAATATGTCCATGGTGGTGTCTAAATATATAAAATATAATATAAATACCATAAAGGAGGATGATTTGAGAATTGAAAGAGAGAATTAGAATCCAGATCCACCTCTAGTACCCCTCTCATAGGCTAAGATTCAAGAATAGGAGTAGGTTAGTCCATCTGGGTAGACATCGATGATGGTATAATAAGAGATCATCCAGGCTCCTCCTTCGCATCCCACCCTAGTGATCACCATTAAACCAACCATAGTGGTGTCCACTCCTCCTCACCTAAATTCCACTACATTGAGTACTATAAGTGTAGATTAATTTGGTAGGCCATTCTGCATGTTGTCATTTAATTCTATCATAAAAACACAATAAGTAACTCTCCCATATTTCCTCCCTCCTATTTTTGGTTTGGCCCCATCACTATCCTAAGTTTGAACCCTTGTACCACCTCTTCCATCAATTTATTCATCCCATAGATCAATGTCCACTCCACCAGGTTCTCTTCCAACAACCATTACTTTCCTCACCTCATCATCACCCATTACCCCTTAAAATTCACTTGTTGCTGCTTCACCCCTTTCAACACTAGATTTTGCTCCCACTATACAATCTATTATGTACAAGAGGAAGTATAAGGCCCCTTTAGTTTCTCCTCAGGGTAGACCAAAAAAAAACCTAAGATTAAATATCAGGGGAGTAAATGAATAAGGAGAAAGGTTTAAAAGAATAAGAACCCCTACAAGTATTGGATAGTGATGAAGATTAGTCTATTGAAGAGGAATGGAAAGATAAAATAAAAACATCATTGCTTGAGACTATTAGTGAGACCATTCAAAGTGATATTGTAGATGAATGGTTGACATAATAAGAAACTCACTCAGGGGAAATTGAGGTTTTAAAAAGTAGGTTAGTCTCAACTGAACTACTATAGAATCTAGATGAAGATAATGGAGATGAAATAGAGTCTAAACCTTTGAGTTTAACATAAGTATAATCAATGAGATTATCTATAACACCAACACCACCTATCATAATAGCTATATCTATAGTTACATTCCACCAAATCAACACTATGCAAGGAGTAAGTGTTCATGATCCTCATTCCACATTTGTTATTGTAATTGCTACTTTTCTAGCCAATTATGTGGAAGTTGTTCCACATCTCATAGACTTTAAGACTACCCAGGCAACTATAGTGCCAATTTTACAAACCCCAATCCTAACCCCTCTAACCAAGACTATGTAACCCCCAAACCCACCTTACACAAGCTCTACTAGGATTTCCTATACATCTATAATTAATTATTTACAAAATTTACTTAGCACCCCTTCCACTTATTCATTATTTTCTTCCCCAAGTCCTCATCCCTCTAGACATAATAAATAGGTCCACTTTGAGTGTTTAGTCTTTTCCACCATTTTTTATTCCCTAGTTACTCCTTCCTAATCATCCACCCAATTGGAGCTACCAATTGGCTGGTCATCCCAATCAAAATCTAGCATTATTACATTAGCAAAAGGGTCGAATAAAGGGAAGCTAAAAATTAACATAGTGGCCCCTAAGAAATTCACTAGAAGGAGGAGAGCTATTACCACTTTACCTAAACTAGGAGGATCCTTTATTAAGTCCATGCTTTCCCTGTGTATTCTCCATCTTCTACCCTTGCATAATAGGCATACCCCTCACCACAACTAGTCACTTTGAATGTCCCAAATTGGATCCAAAAAATACAACAAAAAAGAAGAAGGTAGACATGACCAGTTCATTGTGGATCAAACAATTCAAGTTTCATTTCAACAAAGAAATTAAGACTATGAGTAAGATCAAAATGAAAATGATAATGGCTTAGGGACAATAGGTGAAACTTGAACAAAGAGAAAATGTGTTCTCTTTGACTAAGATAAGAACTCTCCCCTCTGAATTGGATGGTCACAGAGAAGAACCCTACACCCTTATGGACTCAATAAGGGAAGTAATAAAGGAAATATTTAGAGGCAATGATCAATATATGGAGGCCTTGCAAGAAATAAGTACCATATAGCTTCTAAGAGACCTCTTAGGTAATGTGCATGGATCAACTTGAAAGTTGTATGATACCCTCCAATTGATAAGAGATGCAAAGGAGTCATAACCTCAATGGGGAGATGTCTACTCCATTACAAAAGATATGAAGAAGATGGAGGATATTTTTTCTAATTCAAGTAGCTAGGGACAAAGCCTATAGTCACCTAAACCTAATAATTTCTCCATACATAGCATGAGACCATAACTATGTATCAAGTAGAAGAGATGGATTGATAGAATGGCATTAAGAGATGTGAAATATAGTTCAACTACTCATCAACCTCAAAGGGTAGGCCATTATAATTTTAGGATAAATGAAAATTACTACTATAATTAATGAAAGTGGGGAATCAATTCGTAGATCCATATTTCAAGACATCTTCTAGATAATAACTAATAGTTTTAAAGTGGAGGTCAATGGCACAGTACATAAGACCAATGATGACTTGCAATGATTGATAAATTTTATTAGAAATAGGATCATTAACATAGAGACTCTCTATATGGATATTGGGGCTACATTGAAAGCACATAAAATATTTATGGATGAACTTCACCAACTCTTAAAAATACCCCTATTAGACTTAAATATAAATGAGATAGATTTTTAGCTGAGTCACACCCTCTACTCAAAAATTTAGGCAATCAAGGGGGATTCACTAGATAATTATATTGAAATTATTTCTCAAATGGTAGGGCCAACCATAAATACAAATTTTGTTATCACTGTAATGACTATGAGATAATGATAACCACCTCTTCATAGGCAATCTCCTTTGTAATTTCACTAGTCATTTTTAATAGATTTATATTGTAATAAATTTTTATCTCTTTTGGATAGTTGTAACATCATATCTATGTCTTTTATAATTAAATCTTCATGAATTATCTGAAGAGTGATAACAATTTTGAACATGGTTTGAGAGATGAGGCATCCCCATACCAAGCCTATAGATACATGTATCTCCCACATTCCAAAAGGAGGAGAAATTTTGATACTCAATACAAATAGAGACCTTCTGGTTGTTCTAAAAAATGTATGTTGCATGACTCACTCTCTCTCTTTTATGTCTCTATTATAGTGTTTATGCATTTTGGTCTAAATGGTAACTCAATCATTTTTGATATATGCAATAATAGTTTCAAGTAACTTATAGTAGATTAGTAAGGTTTTATCAATTAAAATGTGCAACAATAATTTTAGGTTGATAGATATTGTTTTATTATAACAAGATATCTAAGTTAATCTTTAAAATTTGTGTAGAAACACCATTTGGTGAAAATTTCTAGATTGAACTATATCTTGTCAAAGGTTCTATTTAGTATTATCTATAATCTTGTGTTAAGAAATGATATAGTAATCTTGACAATAAGAAACCTTTAGTTAATAACTTGGAGTTAACTGAATTTTATCCCTAAAACCTCTTCACTATGTTTGTTAGTTATGTGTAATAAAGTATTAGTTTAAAATCATTAGATCCTTATCATTTGTCTTTCTTCTATATCTAGTTAGAAATAATTCATGTTCCTTGTTTACAGACCTTCTATTTTCCCTTTCCCTCCCCTCCTTTTGTGGTTTATTTAAACTCCTTCCACCTTAGGATAAATATAACTTCATCATCATTCCATTCAATCTAAGTTAATATAGGATCCATATCCACATTTGTACCATCCAGGTTGATAGTTGCTTTACTCATCGCCATTCTACCACTGGTCATGACTAGACTCAAAAAGTACAACTCATGCCCCAGAGTGAAGTCAATCTTTATAGAGATCCCAAAACGTTAGAGGTTACCTTGTATATGTTTTATGGTATGTATAAAACTCATAATAAAAAATAGGGCCAATGAATTTAGGGTTTTAATGGTAAGCCTATGCCTTATAAATTTGTGATAATAGTTTTGAGTTTGAGGGGTAGAGCTTAATTAACAATCACTAAGAAGTTTGTTACCTCTAAAACCCTATAAAACCCCAACATCTCATTTTATTCTTGTGACAACATGTTTTAGATTTATGGATGCATTATAATAGTTTAAAATCATATAATATGGGTGTAATAACACTAAATCATCAAACTCAACACAAGCAACCATGGATCATACATGTACTAATAAGAAATCTTATTAATTCTTGACATGATAGGGAGGTTTGGATGTTGTGAAGTGTTTTGAGAGAATATGGGGATTAAATATGTATGCTAATAGTATATACACATCTAAAATGATATTATAACATCCTTACAATATAATATAAGCACCCAAACAACCCAAACCAAGAATTAATTAATCCATCCAAGAGAATTTCTCCATTTTTATTAATTTTTGGGTTGTTACAATCCTAAAAAGGCATTTTTATGAGGTTTTATTGATTTATTGAATGAATAAAGTGGTTGGATGATATATGTGGTTCTATTAAAGTCCTATAAAAAAAAATTAATGAGGTTTTTAGACTCAAGATATGCCCATTTATTTGTAAGTCAATTGTTCCTAATTTTTGAGTTGTAGACCCGAAAATGAGTGTTCTTGATGTGTTTTGTGATTTATCATGACCAAATAATGATTTAAATGGTTATAGGGATTAATATAGGTTCAAATAAATAATTAATAATATCTTTACACACACACACACACACACACACACACACACACACACACACACACACACACACAAACACACACACACACACACACACACACACACACACACACACACACACACACACACACACACACACACAACAAACTAGCCTACTTGCTACCTTCAAAGCCTAAATTTCATAACAAATGTATATTTTGAGTTATACCCAATGAAACCTCAATAAAATTTATATGAAGGTCTATTTTGATGTCTCTAAATATTTTTAATTGGTTTAAATTCTATAAATTTCATGAGGATGGATAAATATATAAAATACATGTCTATATAATGAAGGAAATTAAGGTTTTTGACTAGTTTTCATGGTGTTTTAGTGTGTGAGAATATCTTGAATAGTTGGGGAAGTTTTTCAATATTGGGAAGAGGTATAATGGCCTTAAAGTATCCATATAAGAATTAATCATATTGGTATAGTTTATTAATGAAGATACTAATCCAATTGAAGACTTACCCCTCATTCTTTGGTGTTTATGTGTTATATGTAGGTCCTAGACGAGATTTGTCATTTCTATCTCAATATTTTACATTTATGTGTTATGTGTAGGTATAAGACAATATTTGACATTTGTGTTTTAGTTTTTTTAATTTTTATGTGTTTTAAACACAATTAATTAGAGTATTTTGGGATGAATCAATCTATTACAACTTTATTTTACATGTACTTTAATATTCCTTGAACCATCAAAGCAATACAATTATATAAAAATGCATAAAGAGTCATTCACATGAGCATACCACAAGAAACACACGTATGAGTGGGAAAAACTCAAGGGTAATAAAACCCATTGATATGTACAAATTTAATATAGTCCTATAATTCAAAAGATAAAATTTGGTGAAACACCAACTTCACATGGAGCACCAACCCCAACTAGCTAAGCACTAACTTAGTTAGGATTAGCAAGCACCCACTTGCAAGGAGGAACCAACCCCCTAGATGAATCAGTACCAAATTATCCACCTAATTTATTTGATAAAATTCATATCACCTTATTTCTTAACCAATTTATGATGACCATATCTTTAACTCTTCACTCTCTTACACCTCTCAAACTACCTTCTAGACTTCTTCACTCAACTAGCCCTCTTCTTGACTTGATTAGGTCATTTAAACTTGATTTTAATACATAATAACCCTATAATATATCCATGATAGTTTATTTATACCATTATAATGGTCTAAATTACCTATTTAATCTCTTCAAATCACTATATCCTTTGTTTCAACTCTCTCATTCTCTAACAAGTCAATTAGGCTTATTATGCCTTGTTCTTATACTAGGCTCTTGATCATACACCTCTTGGTTAGATATACACACTTTACCACTTATATTTTGCATAAAATACTTATTTGGATATGATAAAAACATTAATAAAATATTATAATAGGTTGGTCATAGAATATAGGACCAAAACCTCTTTTAGGCCTTAAGGAGACCTAATTCAATTAGGCCTTTATTAGCACATGTTACCCTTTTATCTTCTTGAAGCACTTGAAAACTTCATAAAATATATAAAAATTTCATATTAACTCAAATATACCCATAATAAAATAATATGTCCATGACACCTTTTATCTCCCACCACCACTTGAAGCGTGCCATTAGTAATGTTCACAATTAGGCATGTGCATACCCAAAAAGTTTGTCTTGAACTACTGAATATAAAATACAAATTAGATATATAAAAATGGAAATAAAAAATATAAACATAATATTAAATACCTCAAAAAATTCACCAAGTTCATTATACTTCAATAAATAGGTCAAAAGGACTCAAAAACACTCATGTAACTTGCTCACTTAGAACTGTCAATTTTCCTTAAAAACCAGTCATGGTGATTTTGAACTTCAGCACCTGTATGACCACTTAAAAATAATCTTGATTAATGTGGATTATACTATGTGATAATTATACCATTTTTATATAAAATGGTAAAATTTCAATATTGGTCTTGCAAACCAATTTGATAAACTTGTACCTCACCATCTCATTTGAACTAGATAGGTCAACTTATGAGCAACATTTTTATCATATCTACTGACCTCCAAAAATTATATCCAACATTAATATGTATTAAAATTATTTAAAATTTTATTCATGCAATTTATTTCATCCCTATTCCATGATAACACATCCATAATCATCTTCTCATTGCTACTTGGGTTTCTCACTATTTTCACCATTAGGCCTACTAGCAACTGATCAACTTAGATGACCATTTTAACACACATGAGGATTTTAAATTGTCTATAAAACATAATTTAAATAAATAAAATTATTAAAGTTATGAATCTAATTATTTTCATGATTTGACTTGGTCAAATTTGACTAATACAATAAATCTATGAGAAATTAACACTTTTTTGTAGGGCCTACTCACACACCTGACAAACCAATCACACCTAGAGATGATTGGGATATTTTAATATAGGATTTAATAGTTTTTATATTAATTTTATGACATTATGGGCTGTTTTTAATAATATATTTCACATCGGGTCATTTTTAGGGTTTTAGAGAGGGTTAACACTATTTTTGGTGTTAACAATTGTTCATAAAGGACTACCCCTAATTTCAAAAACTAATGCCTAAAAATTTGATATATGACTCTTAACCATATAAAATTAATATATTAGGTTCCCATTCATAGGTTACATGTGACAATGAACACCTAAAATACCTTCTCAATTTAAAAACCATTCATTCTGTGTAGATGAGAGACCTCAAAACCACTTTTTATGGCTTATGTTGCAAACCATGACCTCAAACCTTGTAAACATGATTTAATAAACATATTATACCTATATACAGTCTCATATAATCTAAAACATCTTGAAATATGATCATGAACCCTCATTAGGCCACACATTCTCTCTCTTTTCTCTCTAGACCTTGACCTACAAATCACATTAGGCATTGCAACTAACCTTCATGCCTCTTTACATGTTCTCTCCACTCAAATTAAATTCTCAAAAAATATATTACATGCTCAAAAAATTTCAAACATCCTTAATATTCCTTGACAATATATCATGATGTCTCATTAGACCAAGCAAGGTCTATAAGTGGTTTGGTTGCATACTAGGTCTATAGGTCTTAACCCTATAAGCTCACCCTGAGACTCATATGAGTGCTCCAATGCCTAATATACATGATCAAGGAATTAAATACAGCCACTAATTCCTATGTGCACTTATATCACCAAACCACTATGCTCAAACCTTCTCAATATGACTTTACATGCTATGATTAGGCTTGTCAAGTACATGAAACTTGACAACTGGCCTTGAAACACTCCTTGATGTTTTTACACCTTGATTACATGACTTAAATGATCCTAAAATAATGTCATACCTCTCAATTATTATATCAAACAAGAACATTCTTCAATGACCTCATGAACACATTTCTTAAGAACATTTAGCATTAATGACAAACTTTAGTAATAAGAATGATGTTTAACAATCTACCCCTTTGTCATTGATGTCAAAACATACTATATATTAATCATTCTTGTCTCCCCATTATATTCTTTCCACCCATTTGAAATAAATGACAAAGCGATGTCTATAACTCCTTGGATCATACTCCTTATAACCAAAATACTTAACACATAGGACTATGAGTTTATGAGACATAATACAAACATGCTCCCTTTATCTCCATGAATGCCTTCTTGGGATGAACTCCTATTCTTGGATCTAATGAACTTTATTAGATCCCCCTAAGTACTTTGGCTTCTTCAATTATTTCTACGGGTAAGAATTACATCCAATTCCTATCTTAGGTGTTCAAATGTTACCTTTGGAAGTGCTTTGGTCAAGATGTATGCAATATGATCTTGTGTAGAAACATACTCAAGTCTGACACTTTATTCACTTACCTTCTCTCTTAGAAAATGATACCTAATGGGAATGTGCTTGGTTCTTGAGTTCATGATAGGGTTCTTTGAGATGCTTATAACATTTGTATTTTCACAATAGATAGGTTTAGGACCATCATAATCCACCTTGTTGTCTTTTAGGGTCTATCTCATTGATAAGACCTGAGTGCAACACAAAGCTACTATAATGTACTCAGCCTCACAAGTGCATAATTCTACTGATGGTTTTTTATTGCTTATCCATGAAACTAGTCACCCACCTAAGAAGAAATCTTCTCCACTGGTACTCTTCCTATCATCTATACTTACTGCCCAATCTACATTTGTGTAGGATATCAAATTGAACTCCTTGTTTTTTGGATACCACAATCTATACTCCACAATCCCCTTGAGATACTTATGTATCCTTTTGACTAAATACATACGATTCTCCTTTAGATCTACTTTAAACCTTCCCACAAGACCTACTACTTGTATGATGTCAAGTGTAGAGGTTGGGGTGTATAACAAACTTCCCATCATTGACCTATATGATGTCTAATTGACTTTTGAAGACTCATCTTCCTTTCTCAATTTATACCCTATGATCATGGGTGTACTAACTACCTTTTAATATTCCATATAAAACTTCTTAAACATTCTATTATGTATTTGGATTGTGATATGAATATACCTTTTTTAGATTGAGTAATTTGCAATCCAAAAAATAATGATAGTTCTCCTACCATAGACATCTCAAACTCTTTCTTCATCACTTTTGCAAAGGCCTTGGTTATGTTCTCATTATTTCTACCAAATATGATGTCATCCACATACACAACTACTATCAACTAATTGTCATCTTCTATCTTGATGTATATATTACTATCTACAACTCCTCTATTGAGTCCTTGATCTAATAGATACTTTTTGAACCTAGTATACCAAGCCTTAGGAGCTTGATTTAGACCATAAAGAGTCTTTTTCTATCTACAAACATAATATTTGTCATTTGATAGTGAGAATATCTTATGTTGCTCAATGTACACTTCCTCTTCCAAATTCCCATTTAAAAATGTAGATTCGACATCCATCTATTATACCTTGAATCCTTTAAATCCTGCATATGATAGAAATAATTTGATGGCCTTTAATCTTGCTACTAGTGCGAAGCTCTCTTCAAAATCCACCCCTTCAACTTGTGCATATCCCTTACATACCAATCTAGTCTTGTTCATAGTGACTTCTCCATCTTCATACAACTTATTTCTAAACACCCATTGTTTACCAATGACATTCTTAACTTTATGCCTAAGAATGATTTCCCAAGTTTCGTTCTTCTCTATTTAGTCTAACTCCCTATTCATAGAACCTATCCAAAATTTGTCTTTTCTTGATTTTATAATAATCTTAGGTTCAATATTTGATAATAAAGCAACATTATATTGATTTAGATTCCTTATTAGTCTTCTCCTTATTTGCATACCTGTATTCTTGTTGCCAATGATTTGAGATTTAGGGTGATCTCTTTGAATATGTCTTGAGGGTAATTTTCTCTTCAACTTATTATTCTTCCTCATAAACCTCTATAGTTTCCTCTTCATTCTTGAAGTCTAGATTCTATAAAGTGTCCTTTGTATGTGAATTTGATTTCTTTGTCTCATCAATATTCACATTGGTGCTTTCCACTATCTTTTATAGCCTTTATTTTTATATTTATAGGTTGAGCTCATTGATGAGTATCCTAATAATATGCCTTCATCAGATCTGGAATCAAACTTTCCCGAGTCTTCATCATATTTTTTTATGAAACATTTACTTTCAAACACTCTAAAGTGTTCTACATTGGTAGGTATTCCATTTCATAGTTCATAAAGAGTCTTGTTGCCATTAGTGCTTATCTATCCTCTATTCAAAATGTAGATAATAGTGCTTACTTCCTCTCTCCAATATCCATCAAATAATATAGACTCATTTAGCATAGTTATATCCATCTTTTGAACTATCCTATTCTTCCTTTCCATTACCCCATTCTGTTGAGGTGTTCTACCTACTAAGAATTGTCTCCTTATTTCATGAAACTCATAAAATTAATCAAACTTATTAAAAAAAAAATTCCTCCTCTATCAGATCTTATGTACTTTATCTTCCTATTCTTCTCATTCTCAACAAGAGCCTTGAATGCCTTGAACTTTTCAAGAGCTTCTAAATTTTCTTTCAAAAATTTAACCCAAGTCATTCTTGTGTAATCATTTATGAGTAACATGAAGTAGTTATCTCTTTGATTTATTTGAATTATTATAGGCCTATAGATATTAGTGTGTATTAACTCCAAGGGTCTTGTAGTAGAGTACTCCTTGGGCTTGAACCTTCTTCTAGTCTGCTTACCACATTGATAAGCCTTACAAAGTATGTTTTTAGGTTTGATAATCTTAGGCATGTTCTTCATAGACTTCTTAGTGCTAATATTGACCAGATTGTCAAAGTTTAGGTGACCTAACCTTCTATGCCATAACCAAATTTCATCTATCTTACTCATGAATCATTCTCCTTCTTGATCTCATTCAAGATATATAGATTATTCTCAGTCCTCTTAGCATTGGAAATTAGCCTTCCTAATTTGAATCTCCTTATCTCCCACCCTTTGTCATGAAATGAAAATGTGTGTACTTGATTACACATTTTACTTACACTAAGTAGGTTATGTTTTAAACCTTCCACATATAACACATTTTGTGTCTTGGTCTTCCCATTATCCAAACTCAAGACACCCTTGCCAACTATATTGGCAGTTGTGTTGTCTCCAAACCTCACTATTCCTACAACATTATTTTTCATTGAGATGGATATATTTATATCTCCTATCATGTGGCTCGAGAAAACACTATCTATATACTATTTCATGCCTTCATCTTGAATGTGAAAGGTAGTCTGAGCTAGCATAAAATCCTCTTTGTTTTTCTATTCCTCCTTGGCAAATAGTCCATCTTGACTCTTGAGCTCAATATGATTAGTCCTAAATTAATTTTAATTCCATACTAATGTTTGATTTTTCTCATGCATTCTAATATATTCATATGTATTGTTGAATCTTGAGGTCCTTCTAACTCTATTAAAGCAGAATCTTTCAATGTGTCCTATATTATGAAATATGTAGCAAATAATTTTTTTGTACTTAAATCTTGACTAATTACTCCTTTTACGATGGTCCCATGATGACTTATCCTTTATTGCATTAGTATACCTAATTGGTCTTTTCATGTTGGTACTCTTGACTTGCTCTGATGTCTCACCCTCTCTTTCAAACTTGCTCATTTTATCTATGAGCTTCTCATGCTCAACCTTTAAATAATATAGCTTTGTATTTAAATGGTCATACTCAATTTAATTTGACCTAAACCTTATGTTGACACCTTATAAATGACTCTTAATATCCTTGATAGTCTTCTTTTGATGATTCAATTCATGAAGGGCACTTATGAACTCAATATCAAGGTCTAATTCAAATTCTCCTTCTTCACTGTCAGAGTAGACTTCTTTATCATACATGCTATCTTCTTCCTTGTTGATCACAAAACATCTTATGCTTATTAGGATCACCTTCAAGTTGTTAGACTTATCTCAAAGGACTAGGCTTTGATACCAATTATTGGAAACACAATGACTGAGGGGGGGTAGTGGAATAGTCTCTTAAAACTTTCTTTCACATGTACTTTAACATTCCTTGAACCATCAAAGTAATACAAAGATATAATAATGCATAAAGAGTCATTCACATGAGCATAACATAAGAAGAAAACATATGGGTGGGAAACCCTCAATGAGAATAAAACCCACTAATCTCTATAAATGGACTATAGTCCTATAATTCAAAAGATCAAATTTAGTGAAACATCAAATTCACATGGAGCACCAACGCTAACTAGCTAAGCACCAACCTAGCTAGGATTTAGTAATCAAACACTTGAAAGGAGGCACAAATCCCTTAGATGACTCAACACCAACTCAACCACCTAACTTCTTTGATTACCTTCATATCAACTTTTTTATCAACCAACTGATGATGACCATATCTTCACTCTCTTGTCCCTCTTAAACTACCTTCTAGACCTATTCGCTCAACTAGCCCTCTTATTGACTTGATTAGGTCATCTAACCTTGATTTTCATACACCATATTATATCTTCATGATAGTTTATTTGTACCATGGTCTACAAGACCTCCTTCAACTCTTCAAAGTACTATATCTTTTGCTTCAACTCTCTCATTCTATAACAAGTCAATTAGGCCTCTTAGGCCTTGTTCTTATACTAGGCTCTTAATCATACACCTATTGGTTGGATATACACATTTTACCAATTATATTTTCCATAAAATGTGTCTTGGTACATGCCACAAATATTAATCAAACATTACAATAAGTAGATCATATCATATAGGATCAAAACTTCTTTTAGGTGTTAAGGAGACCTAATTCAACTAGGCTTCATTAGCACACATTACCGTTTGATCTTCTTGAAACATTTTAAAATTTCATACATGGTAGGAACACTTCATATTTCACTCAAATAGACCCCTAATAAACTAATCTTAGGTTTATGACACCTTTTATTTCCAACCACCACTTGAAACATGCCATTAGTAATGTTCAAGACCATGGAAATAAAATACAAATTAGCTAAATAATTATGGAAATAAAACATAAAAAAAAAAAATGAAATACCTAAAAAACTTCACGAAGTTCATTAGACTTCATTACATAGGGAAAAATGACTCAAAAACACTCTTGTAACTTGCTCACTCAAAACTACCAATTTTCCTTAAAGACCAATCATGGTGATTTTAGCCTTTAACACCTATATGACCACTTTCAAATATTATTGATTCATGTTAATGATATTATGTGATAATTATACCATTTTTAGATAGAAATATAATATGTTCAAATGGCAATATTGGCCTTGTAGACCAATCTTATAAACTTGTACCTCACTATCTCATCTGAACCAGATAGTTCAACTTATGAGCAACATTTTCATCATATCCACTAACCTCCAAAAATTATATCCAACATGAACATGTATTAAAAGTCTTGAAAAATTTCTTCATGTACTTGGTTTCAGCCCTATTCCATGATAACACATCCTTAATCATCTTCTCACTGCAGCTTGGGTTTCTCACTATTTTCACCATTCAGCCTGTTAGTGACTGGTGAGTTTGGATGATTGGTTTAACACACTTGAGGGTTTGAACCTATCCATAAAAAACCATGGATATAAATTAAAATTATCAACCTTATCTATCTAATGATTTGAATACTTTGACTTGGTCAACTCTGATTGCTATAAGAAATCTTTGAGAAACTAACACTTTCTTGTAGGGTATACTCACACACCTAATAAACCAATAACACATACAGATGCTTGAGAGAGTTGAATAAATTATAAAATAATTTTTATAATCATTTAATGCCATTATAGGCTATTTTGAACAAGATATATCACATCAGGTCATTATTAGGGTTTTAGAAAGGGTTAACATTGTTTCTGGTGTTAACGATTGTTCATAAAGGGATGCCCCTCATTTATAAAACTATTGCTTATAACTTTAATCTAGGAACCCTACCCATCTACCATGAATAAATTAGGTTCCCATGCATAGGTTACACATTCCAATGAACATCTAAAAGACCTTCTCAGGTTGATAACCCTTCATTTTGTGCATATGAGAGACCTCAAAACCACTTTTCATGCCTTATCTTACAAACCATGGAATCAAACCTTATGAAAATTCTTGAATAAAAATATCATACCTATATCCATGCTCATATAAGCTCAAATATCTTGAAATATGATCATGACCCCTCATTAGGCCACTCTCTCTCTCTCTCTCTCTCTCTCTCTCTCTCTCTCTCTCTCTCTCTCTCTCTCTCTCTCTCTCTCTGCTCTCTTTGCTCTCTAGACCTTGACCTAAAAATCACATTAGGCCTTGAAAATGACCTTTATGCCTATTTAAATGTGCTCTCCACCTCACTTTCATGATCACACAACATATCACATTCTTAAACAATGTCAAACATCCTTCATATTCCTTGAAAATAGATCATGTTGCCTTATTAGGCCAAGTAGGGTCTAGAAGTGGTCTAGTTTCATATTAGGTCTATAGGTCCTACTATTGTAGGCTCACCTTAAGACTCACATGAGTGCCCTAATGCCTCATATACATGCTCAATAAAATTTATACAACCACTCATGTCTATGTTCAATTAGCTCACCAAGACACCATGCTCAAATCTTCTCACTAGGACTTTACATACCATGACTAGGATTCTCAAGCACTTGAAACTTGACAAATGGCCTTGGAACAATCCTTGATGCTTATAACCCTTGCTTACATTCACTACATGCTCCTCAAATAATGTAATACCTATTAATGATGCCATCAAATAATAACATTATTCAATTACTTCATGAACACCTTTCTTAAGAACCTTTGACATCAATGATAAAATCAATGCCAAACTTTAGAAATAAGAAAAATGCTCAACACTATATTGAGGTTTGGTATTTATGTCTCAATATTTGGTGTTTCTAATGGTGATGGGTAAAGGAAGAATCAAAATAAAACTTTATTAAGAGAGTGAGACTAGGCATACAATCCTTCTTACCTTAAATATAAAAAACATAGAATATTTATATAATAATAAACTTATCCACATTAATTTTTTGTTGTTTCCACTCATTATACTCATGTATTCCTTTATCCAAACTTGAAAATGCAAGAAAACACAAAATAGGGGTTGTAACCTTTACAATTAGGCCTACTGACTAAGAATCATCAATATATTATTATATAGATGTTAAAAAATCCCAAAACCATTTTACTAACTTATAAAATATCATATTATATTGTTTTAAAAAAATTTAATAAATTTTAAGAGCCCATTTTTATTTTAGAGAGTTTTTTGTCTTCAAAACCCTAATGTAGGGTTTGTAGGCTTGTGTGTAGGCTAAGAGCTAAAAATTTAGCAAAATTTAAATTTATATACCTATTTTTCAAATATTTTTGTTTGGGAAGGTCTACCCCACAAATATATTACTTTTTCACTCAATTTTGGACTTTGAACACTTCTAAAATGTGATGATAAAAACTTTTCTTTGGCTATACATGCACCTTTGATTGGTTATAATAGACCTATTTATATTTTGAAACCTGTAAATTAAATGAAAACATTAAAAACAAAAATATATGATTATATAACAATAATAATATTCACTTACATGAATAATCATATTGAATTTGTAAAGGTAAAGTTAAATGAGTAATTTTTCATTGTTTTGATGCAAACTTGTGATACAGTCCTGCTAATGCCCTCTTTTCTAAGATTTTCTCTTTCTTTTCTTGAAATATTGGAATATTTATATATTTTTTCCTATATTATTCTCCTCTCACCATAATTTTTATCTTTATTTATGCTTTATTCTTCATTCCAACACATAAACTCTCTCAAACTACCTAACTCACAAACTCAACACAAGCTTTTAAAATCATTTGAGTTTTACATGGTTAGTCATGAGTTACGTCATTAGTATGATTAAAAAAATGTAATAAGGTATTAATTTATCACATAAAATAAGTATAATCACCTTTTTAATCATTATAAAATAAGGAAAGCTCAAAAAAAACCTAAAGCAAGTTTGAAAATTCAAATTCCAAGTTTTGGCAGGAAAATGAAAAAAAAGCCAAAATTACCAAAACAAAGGAAAGTAAAGCATGTAAATGATTCATATAAAAAAAATATGTTCTATAAAACCTATTAAATAAAAAAATTATTAATACTTAACATATAAATTCTAATTCTCATGCATCAGGCTCCCTGAGTACAAAAGATTTCATTAGCTCTTGCTCATGAGGTCTTCAATGGTGGTTCTATATTGAAGTATTTTTAATGGATCCAACCAAGAAGAATATTATTGTATATCATTATTCCAATTGATAATATATTTAAATTAATCCTTTCATATAGTTTTATTTACAACTTTATTATTCAAAATAGCTTCTATCTCCTCCTTTTCTACCTTGGGTAACTATTATTCCTAATCAATGACATGTTCATTATCATCTTCAGATGTGTTTTATGTGTCTTATCTTACTATATAAATATATAGGTATGATAAATCAAAAATGGGTGAGATACTAATATAATATGGGAGTTCTAATTCATAGGTATTATCATAAAAATTCCTCAAGACCTTACAAGGTGCTATGTTCTTCAATTTGAGTTTATTGTACTCTTGTTTAGGAAGCCTCTCCTTCCTAAGTGTGATAACACCAAATATCCAATGTAAAAATTCAATTCCTTCCTCCTCTTATAATTTTTTATAAAAACTCTATCCATTTCACATGTATTTATATCCGTTTGGTTTGACTATTGATGAATTACAAGGTATGATTATCTATATAAATGACAAAGTCCTTAGGTAACAACTAGTGCCTACACTTCTTCACTGATTGGATGATAGCATATAATTATTTATCATGAGCTGAATAATTATTCTTAGCTTCATTTATATTTTCACTGAAGTAAGCAACATGTCTTCCTTATTCACTCAAAACATCTCCAATATCTAGTCCACTAGCCTCACATTTAACTTGAAAGAGTTTATTTGAATTAGGTAATGCTAAGATAGGCTACTTAGTTATATTTTTATTCAAAATATAAAATATTTTTTCAGATGATTCAATCTAATGAAACTTATTTTTATCACCCTTTATATTTTCAACGAGATGTACAAATACCACTAAAGTTTCTAATTATTATTTTTTAATAGAAAATAGCTAATCCATGAAAGCTTCTTACCTCAAAAACACTTCTTGGAGTAGGCCATTCCACTATTTCTCTTACCTTTTCTTGATCCATCTTCAAATGATATTTAGAAATGAAAAATCCCAAGTGAACCAACTTAGTTTACCTGAAAGTACACTTATTAAGGCTAACCAACAATTTATCTTCTTGTATCTTATTCAATACCATCCTAAGATTCTTGATGTTTTTCTCCTTTGATTGGTTTAAAATCAAAATATCATCCAAGTAAACAATACAAAATTTACTTTAAATGGATTTAACATCTCATTCATTAGCCTCATGAAGGTACTAAGAGCATTAATCAAACCAAATGGTATAACAAGCCATTCATACAACCCATCATTAGTCTTAAAGGTTATTTTCCTCTCATCACCCTCTCTAATTTTGATTTGATTATAACCACTCTTCAAATCTATCTTTGAGAAGTATTGTGATCCACTCAAACAATCCATGAGATTATAAATTCTTGGCAAGGAAAACATTTACTTGATAGTTATCTTGTTGATGGCTCTAGAGTCTGTACACACTCTCCATTATCCAACTTTCATAAGAGTTAAGACTGTTGGTAAAACACATGGACTAAGACTCTCTCTAATCAAAACTTTGTATAAAAAATCCTATAATTTACTTTTAATCTCTTAATTTTCTTTGGGTGTCATTATATAAGTTGTATTATGGGAGAAACTAGCTCTAGAATGAGATTCATATGATGGCTTATACTCCTCATTGGTGGAAATTCATTAGGCAACTAATTAACAACTATAGGCACATATTCATCCAAAAAATTATAAATTTATAATGAAAAATAAATCAATTTAGTGGTTGTAATAATTATTTTGGGTTTGTAAACTAATGCATAACTAATATCTTCTTCTTTTACTAGCAACAAGAACTATTTTCCACCTACTATCAACACCTTAGTATTATTTTCAAATGTTTAATTTCCATCCTTCAATGGTGTCAAGGTATGATTATTTACATCTTTATATAATTTATATGTGTTACTCATTCCACAATGTATAACCTTCTTATAAAACTTCCAAGGTCTACCCAACAACATGTGGTAAACATTCATAGGCATAATGCCACAAAGTACTTCATCCTTATAGCTACTAATATAAAAATTAACTTTATATTTCTCATTGACTAATACTTGATGACCCTTTTGTATCCAGGATAATTTATATGGTTTAGGATTTGTTAATCTTATAAACCATAGTTTTTCAACCATTTATTAAGAAACTAGTTTGTCTATACTACCACTACCAATGATTAATCTTAAAACACTTACCTTTTGATTTGTATATAGTGCTAAATAAGATTTTATCTTGGGTTGGTTCCTTCACCTCCTTGTTTGGCTTAATTAGTAAATATCTTCATCAATAAATACTCTCCCACTTTAGGTTATTCAACATGTGATGATGATCCTACACTTTCTTATTCAACTTGAATAACTATAATTTATACTTTCAGTTCTTGTATGGTTTGTTTGTAGATTCTCAAGGCATTCATATGACCTATGACTAACATACCTATTATAATTGAATAATTATATCCAAAATCAAGCTCCTTTACCTCTTGTGTATGGTATTATTCCTTTGTATTATTAGCCTCCTCTTTTGGGGTTAGCTTGACCTTGAGAGTTACATGCTTATTCATTATGAACCTATAACTGACTTCTACCACCTTATTGTCCTCTAGCTCTAAAATTTTTGCCTCTTCCTCTAGAATACTATGTTTATTTTATTAGTAACTTCTATTCTAATTTGAGAGAAAATTGATAAGCTTATTCAATTGATTTTGGTGACAATAGACTAATCTCATACTAAATATTAAACCTCAAACCATTGATGTATCTTGTTATTTTATCAACATCATCTTCTACATGACTAGGTCTGATTGTAAGCTTGTATAATTGTTCAATGTAGTCCTTTAAACTCATGTATTTATACTTAAATTTTTATATTTTATTGAAAAAAAATTTCTAGTAGTTTGCAAACATGATTTTGGATTTGATTTTGGCTACTATTTTGTCCCATAACTTGATTTTCTCTTTACCTCTTTTCTTTCTTTTCTCTTGGACATTATTCCACCAAAGATATTAATGAATGTATATCATTGTATAGAGTCAAATTTAATTAATTAGTGGAATTAATAGGTCATATGAATCCTATATAGTCAATAATAAGTTGTATCTAGGAATCAAGTGTGCTTTAGAGGTCATTTAGTGGTGTTTTAGATTTTCCTACCAAAACTAATAATTTAGATTTTTGAATTGGTTTTGGCTTGTTCAAGGAGTTTTAGTGAGTGTAAAGGATCATGGTCCTTAAGAATTAATAATTTGGGTATAATGATATAAATTGGATGTCATTTATATATTACCATGTTTGTAAATTTCAAAAACTATGTTTTTATACCTTATATAGTCTTGTGCAATGTAGAAGGCCTAACTTAGTATATACTAAGGTTATCTAAGACTGTTAAGAAGTTTGTGAGGTCAAGAAAAATTAAAAAAAAGTTTGGTAAATGGATGGGCTTAGAACCATCTAATTATGAGGTAAATAAAATGAGATTAGGAGGAAAATGCTTAATTTTGGAGGAAAGAAGGTGCAATTTTGAGTAAGAAATAGGGGTTTATGTATGTAATAGTTATGGAAGCATATTAAATAAAGTTTTTATCATTATTTGTGTGAATTTAGTATATTTTATTATAAAAATAAATTATAAATATGTTATTTTATCATTATTATATGCTTCATGATGCTTCTTAAGTTATAGAAATGAAAAATAGGGTTCTACAGTCTAAATACATAGTTTGCAATCAAGAAAAGACATTATTGCATCATCATATTGATTTTTTATGTTATTTTTCAAGTTATAAGAGAAGATAATATAGGTAATATAACTTTTACAAGTTTTATAACTCATTTTAATTCATCCAAGGGTAAATTTTATCATAATTTGAGCTCTCAGGTTACCTTTAGGACTATAAACCCTAAATCAGGGTTTTATAGACAAAAAGTCATGTTTTAATAAAATGAACCATTTAAAATTTTTAAAAATTTGTAGTGAGATGAATTTGGGTTTATAATAAAATATAAAATTGGTTTTGGAATTTTTGGATCTCTACAAATCAAACTATAGTGGATTGTGTATCATAGACATGTAGAAAATCAATCAAACCAAAATTTTGAGGTTAGAAACTCGCTTATCTCTCAAGAAAATGATAAAAATATTATATGAAATGTATTTATGGTTTATATAAGAGTATTTAATTGTATATAAATTATGAATTTCATCAAAAATGTTATTAGCTATGACAAAAATCTTGTAGACCAGAATTAGGCCTAAACAAGCCTTAATTTCAAATTTTCTAAGTTCTCTTGATAATTCCAAGTGTAGACATGATATATAACCTATGTAAAAGGTAATATAAGATATTATTATTTATATAAGACCAATTAAATATGTCTTTAGTTAAATTATATTCTTATTGGTACTAGATAAGTTTGATAAACCTATAAATACATTACTCGTTAATCAAAGAGAAACCAATCTTAGGCAAAGTCAAAAACTTTAAAGACCCTTATTTCACAATTTTTGGTATCAAAGAAAAATAATATTTGTATTAAGATTGAAAACATAAAATTATTTGAATAAAAATATGATATATAATCTTGTAATGATGACAATTAGATCAAGAGGTATAGGTCAAAAAAGATAACCTACTTAGGTAGTGTTGCTTAAGGAGATGAGGAATGTTTGGGCTAGGTTGCAGGCCATGGTGATTTATTAGATAAGATATGTTTACATGGGATATGTAAATGATATAAAATAGGAAGAAAGGCCTCAGTAAAAAAGGGTAAAACCATAAGAAGTACAAGAGAGAGCATAAAAAAGATTGATTAGAGTAGTTATGGGGGTTAGTTCCAAGCCAAGTTGGAGGTACCTATGTATGAAGGTAGCCTAAATATAGAAGAGATGGTTGATTGGATCAACACCATGGATAAGTATTTTTAATGTGAAGGCATATAAGATGATTATAATAAGGTGAAGTTTTTAGGTACCAAATTAAAAGGGCAAGCATCCCGTTGGTGGGATGGTGTACAAGATGAAAGGAGGGAAGGAAAACCCAAGATAAAGAGTTGGGATAGGATAGTTTGAAAGATAAAAGGAAATTTAATGTCAATATATTATCAAAATAATATCATTAATAGACTTTAAAATCTAAGGTCGAAGGAGATGACAGTTAAAGACTACAAATAAGAGTTTTATAGGCTAACTATTAGATTAGGTCACATTGAAGAAAATGTTGAAAAAGTGGCCAAATATATGAATGTATTGAGATTAAACATTCAAGATGAAATAAATATTTTCACACCAAGATTAGTTAAGGAGGCTTACCACTATGCCGTCAAAGTAGAAGATAAATTATCAAGGAAATAAGTTCAACTTTCAAGAGGTAGAGGTAGAATTAATAGGACTAGAGGACAATATGGTGGAATGAATTAACTACAATAAAATCATGAAGAAACTAATAGATGAAAAATACAATGATAACTCACAAGAGGTGGCTATTATTTTAGAGGTAGGAGACCATTTACTAGAGGTAAAGGAAGAGGATTTATAGGTAAGTGTTTCAAGTTTAATAAGTATGGGCATAGATCTTATGAGTTCCCTAAAAATACTTCCAAAATACAAAGTAGTGATCACACATCTAAAACTAATAAAGAGGAGAGTTTGGGATTACCTTCTCATAAAGATGCACTTGAAGTTGGAGAATATCTACTTATAAAGAGGTTCTTGCTTAACCCTAACAAGAAAATCAAAGATACTACTCAAAGGAAAATATTATTTAGATCCCCATATAAATACAAGGGTAAGTGTTGTAAAGTCATTATAGATGGTGGAATTATTGATAATTTAATGTCTTATTAGATGGTTGATAAACTAGGATTAAATAAAATCTACTCATCCTACTACTTAAAAGGTGTTTTGGCTACAAAGAGGACATCAAGTTTTAGTGAATGAACAATATAAGGTGGAATTTCAGATAAGAAGATAAATGATGAGGTGTTATGTGATGTAATGCCAATGGATGTGTGCCATTTTCTTTTAGATAGACATTGACAATTTGATAGGAAGGTAATGTATGATGGGATAAACAATACATATACCTTTGAGAAGGATGAAAAGAAGCACAAACTTACACATTTTAAGGATGAGAATGCAACAAGCAAAGATAGTAATAATGTGTTGTTAATAAGTGGAAAATAATTCTTGTAAAAAATATGAAAGGAAGAAGTAAGTTATGCCTTGATTGATAAGCCTAAGACAGTTGTTACCACTACAAAATTCACTGATTTGCCTATATAAATTTAGAATTTGTTGAATGAGTTTATGGATATTGTTGTGGATGATATTCCTAATGAATTAAATCCAATGAGGATCATCAAACACCATATATACCTCATTATAATAGCTAATATACAAAATAAGGCAACATACAAGATGTCATCGAAGGAAAATGAGGAGATAAAAAACCAAGTACAAGAATTGTCAGATAAAGGAGTAATTAGGGAGAGTTTGAGTCCTTGTGATGTTCCAATAATCTTATCACCCAAAAATAATGGAGGTTTGAGAATGTGTAATGATTCAAGGGATATTAATAAGATCACAATAATGTATATATTTCCTTTTCCAAGAATTGATGATCTAATGGATTGTCTAAGTGGTACAAGGTATTTTTACAAGATAGATTTAAAAATTAGATATCATTAGATTAGAATTAGAGAGGGATATGAATGGAAGACTAATTTATAAACCAATGATGGTCTCTATGAATGGATTGTTATTCCATTTGTGCTAAATAATGCTCCAAGTACCCTTATGAGGCTTATTAATGAAGTGTTTATGGTTTTCACACATAAATTTATTATTGTTTACCTTGATTATATCTTGATCTATAATGAATCAAAGGAAGAGAATTTAAGACATCTTATAATGGATTTGAATAAGTTTCATGAAGAAAAGCTATAATCAATCTCAAGAAGTGTATTTTTATGAAGATAGAATTGTTTTATTTGGGGTTTATTATCTCTAAAGAGGGACTGAAGATGGATAAAGAGAAAATTAAATCCATAATAGAATGGACTACTCCAAAGAATCCATTTGATGTAATAAGTTTTCATGGCTTAGCTAGTTTCTACAAAAAAATTATAAGAAATTTTAGTATTATTTGTGTTCCAATTGCAGAAACAATCAAGGGGAAAAAGCATCCATTTATATGGATTGCGGAATATGATAAAAGTTTTCTAGATTCTTATGAAGAAGATTACAGAGTATCCCATTATATCTTTGCCTAATTTTATCAAACTTTTCTAAGTGGAGTGTGATGTTAGTGGAACTACCATAGGAGCTGATCTAAGTCAAGAAGGCAAACCAATTACCTAATTCAATGAGAAAATTAATGAAGAAAAGTAGAGGTATTAAACATATGACCAAGAGTTTTATGATATTGTCCAATCTTTAAAGAAATGGAGACACTACTTGATGCCTAAAGAGTTTGCATTGTATATAGACAACCATGCTTTATAATTTATTAGTATTCAAACTAAGCTAAGACAAAGGCATATGAAATGGGTTGCCTTTTACAAAAGTTTCTATTTTATTATCAAGAATACAAGTGGTTAATTTAAAAAATTTGCAAATACTTTGAGTACAAAAGTCTAATTTTATAGGAAACTTAAGTCAACATCCTAGGATTTGATTCATTGAAGGAGTTGTACAAGGAAGATCTTGATTTAAAAGAGGCTTATGAGGCATGTGAGAATCCAGTGAGTATGGATAGGAGTTTATGGATGGAATATGTGTTGCAAGAGGGATTATTATTCAAGGGTATCCAACTATAAATACCAAAAAGATCAATGGGAGATAAATTTTTGAGCCATAAGTATAATGGAAGCTTGGCAAGACATTTTGGGCAAGATAAAACACTTGTTCAATTGAGTACACACTATTATTGGCCAAGGATGCAAGGTGATGTTAAGAGGTTTGTTGAAAGGTGTAGAGTATGTAAAAGGTACACGTCAAAATACATGCCTATACCAACCACTACCAATTCCTAGTAGGCCATGGGATTTAGTTAGCATGAATATTATACTTGGGCTACCAAAGACTCAAAAAGGTAATAATTCAATATTTGTGGTAGTTGATAGGTTTTAAAAGATGGATTAATTTATTCCTTATAAAAAAACAATTGATGCAACTCATATTACTTATCTATTTTTCAAAGAAGTAATAAGATTTCATAGGCTTCCTATAAGCATTATATCTGATAGGGACACCAAGTTTATTGGTCATTTTAAAAGGAATATTTGGAATAAATGAGGGATAAATTTAATATTTATACCATACCATCCTCATACTAATGTTTAAATTGAAGTGGTAAATAGATGGCTTGGAAACATCTTCAAAAGCTTGGTAAGTGATCATCCCAAATAGTGGGATCAATTACTAATTCAAGAAGAATTTGCATACAATGAATCTAAAAATAGAATTATAGGATATATTACATTTCAGATTGTATATTAAATTCATACAATGGGAGTATATGAGTTGATAAATTTAGGAAAAGAAGAGAGAAAAAATACAAATGGAAAGGATTTTACAACAGGTATGCAAGAACCCCATGAACCTGTAAAATAAAAGCTAGAGATAAGTTAAAATAAGTATAAAAGGAATGATGATTTAAAAATAAGAGAATTTAATTTTGATGTAGGTGATATTGTACTTGCTCATCTTAGAAAATAAAGATTCTCTAAGGGGGAATACAATAATTAAAAAATTGATTAAAATAGGACCTTGCAAATTATTTAATTTTTTTTTAGCTAATGCCTATGAATTGGAGCTTCCAATTGACATTGAAATATAAAAAAAATTTAATGTAGATGATATATATCCTTTTATATAATATTATAATTCAAATATTATACCTGAAGTTAAGAATGATCAGATTATCCATTGGGAGCAATAATTACCAAAGAGATAACTAGATCATTTTAAAGCCATCATAGAAAAGAAGGTGGTAAAGAATACAATGTATTTATAGTATTTTTAGTATTTGGTTAAGTGGAAGAACCAAAAAATTGAAGACTCAAAATAGATGTCACATTTAGAGATAAAAAAGTATGGAAATAATACCAAAAAACTCATGAGTAGGAGCTCATAAATGACTCTTTTGTACCCTAGTAGTACGATGAAGGTGCATCATTTTATAGATTCCAATTACATTAATTAGTGGATTTAATAGGTCATATGAGTCCTATATAGTAAATTAAAATATAGATCTAGGCTTCAAGTATGCTTTAGAGGTCATTGAGTGATGTTTTATATTTTCTTGCCAAAACCAATAATTTAAATTTTTTAATTATTTTTGGCTTGCTCAAGGAGTTTTAGTGAGCGTAACAGATAATGGTCCTTATGAATTGATATTTAGGGTAAAAGGATGTAAATTATATGTCATTTATCTATTACCATGTTTATGTTTTTATAACTTATCTAGTCTTGTGCAACGTAGAAGAATGCCTAATTTAGTATATACTAAGGTTTTCTAAGACTCTTGAGAAGTTTATGAGGTCAAGAACCAAATAAAATGAAGTTTATAAATGTATGGGATTAAAAACATATAATTAGGAGGTAAATAACATGATATTATGGAGGAAAAATATCATTTTTGGAGGAGAGAAGGTGTGATTCTGAGTAAGAAATAGGGGTCTATGTATGTAATAGTTATGGATGCATATGAAATAAAGTTTATTTTATCATAATTTATGTGTTAATTTAGTATATTTTATTTTAAAAATACATGTTACATGTGATATTTTTCATTATGGTATAATTCATGATGTTTCTTGAGTTATACAAGTAAAAAATAGGGTTCAACAGTCTAAATATAGAGTTTGCAGTCAAGAAAAGACATTGTTACATCATCATATTGATTTTTAATGTAATTTTTTAGTTGTTATAGAATTTAATATAGGTAATAGACCTATTGAATATGTTATGACTCTTTTTAAGTCATATAAGATAAAATTTTATTAAAATTTGATATCTTGGGTAACCTTTAGGGCTGTAAACTCTAAATCAATGTTTAAGAGACAAAAATTGGAGTTTTAAGAAACCAAACTATAAAAAATATTAAAAAATTGGTATTTAAATGAATTGTATTTTATATTAAAATTTAAAATTGGTTTTGGGAGTTTTATAGCTCTGCAAATCAAATTATAGTGGATTGTGTATCACAAACTTGTAAAAAATCAAGCAAAATAGGGTTTTGAGGTTGGAAAATCACTTATCTCTCAATCCAATGATCCAAATCATATAAGATTTTATATACAATGTATTGATGCTATATATAATAGGATTAAATTATATATACATTTATAATATCACCAAGAGTTTTATTAGATGTGATAAAAATCTTGTAGACTAGAATTAGGCCTAAACATGGTTTAATTTATAGTTTTCTGAGTTCTCTTAAGAATTTTAAGTGGAGACATGATATATAACTTATGTGAAAGGTAAGTGTAGAATAAAATACTCTAAATTTTGTTTTTATTTTTAGTTGTGCACTCCAATTTTTTCCTTGCGCATTTTAGTTTTGGCAGTGACGGTTTTGACACAGAGCACGAGCGTGGGTTTTCAATTTGCCTAAGTTTTGTCTAATTCTCAAAGTCACATGGAAAATGCCAAGTGTTATGAGCTGGGACACATTAATAATTTCTCTAAGTTGTGTGGAACATGCCACGTGTCCTGTTATATACCCATGGAGCTTGACAAGTGTCTGCATCTGCGTTTCAGTTTCTTATAAGTTTCAAAAGCTTCTTTCAATAAACTTCTCTCAGAGTCCCATGGAGCACACCAAGTGGAAAATATGAAAGGTTTTAATATGTTTCTCTAAATGTAGTAGAAAGTGCTACGTGTCCCTTGTTAAATCTTGGTGGAGACCACCAAGTGTCAACATCTGCAGTTTCTTCTTTTTGTTTTGTTATTGAGTAAGGTTTGTGGTGGGCCCCGAGTGAGTTGCTAAAGTAAGCAGAGTGCACCAAGTGTCATCATCCATGTGAATCTAAAATGAGTCCCAAATGTTTCTATAGTGTTTCTAAAGCTCAGTGGAAGCCACCATGTGCCATCTTTCGTAGGACTCTCAAAAGATATCTAAAGCTTCTATAGACAAGTGGAAGCTGCCACGTGTCACTCGTTAAGACTAGTGGAACATGACAAGTGTCCTTGCCTATTTCATAGTGGTAAATGCCATGTGTATCTATTTCAGTCAATGAACTTGTAAAGACACTAACCATTTTAGATTTGAAAGATATCTTGTATTAGACATTTTCAATTAAGTTCTAGTTTGTTTAGACCATTGGGATTTGATCGTGTGGGCAATCTTGAGCCAGTCCTATGCTATAAATATGGGTTCAATTCATAGTTTCATAAAAAAAGGAAGAAAGAAAAGAGGAGAGGGAGAGAATTTTCTAGAGATAGATTGTTATCAGAGATTTACAAGAAGTTTTTTGAGACTTTCTTGCTGTATCCAGTAATATCATTTGCCTTTATTCTATTTTCTTAATTCAAAAAGTTTGTATAATTGTGCATGTATTAGTGACTTTTATGTGACTAAAAAATAAATAAGAAGACTGAGTTATGTGCCTTTGCTGATATTTTTTGTGTTATTACAAAATTATCTAAGTTGTGAGCCTTTGATTCTATTTGTTTTCGTCTTTTACATTGATCATGCATCATTTGCTCTTTAATGTAATTGAATCCTAAAGATAGCTTCATTGTGCTTAGTATTA
Source organism: Torreya grandis (assembly GCA_037957365.1). Taxonomy (NCBI): domain Eukaryota; kingdom Viridiplantae; phylum Streptophyta; class Pinopsida; order Cupressales; family Taxaceae; genus Torreya; species Torreya grandis. The sequence goes on along the minus strand of JARHVA010000505.1, from coordinate 1,731,636 downwards.
AGGAATGAATCATATTCAGGCGTATTGCCATAGTTAAATTTTCTTTCACTGCATTGGTGATTCCATTTAATTTTTATCCCTTTTTCTCACAATACATTTGAGATAAAGAAGAGCTAGCTTCTTTAAAATATGGAGGTCATTTTAAGTCACAAGTCCCAAATTCTTGAAACTTCCCATGTTGGTGTTGGAAAAAACACAATTTTAAGCATCAATAGTTTTTGGCATGCCCGATGGGACAATCTCTTGATGTTTCTTTCAAGACTATATGAATTAGAGAGCTACAAGGAGTCAGAGCTATAGACCATGAACAAGAGCTCAATCTACTATGAACCCAGGTATTCTTTTACCACCATTGATAACTAATTCAAGAAGAAGGGTTAATCAATTTATAGCAACACCAAGAGCAAACATGGGAGCACCTATAGCCCCAAAGAATTATTTAAATTAGAACACTGGTAGTCCTCTGATTCTCCCAGTACCACCAACCACTTAGGATCCTATTCCAATAAATGCCCTGAAAGCTCTACCCAAATTCAGTGGGCAAGATTTCAAAACACCTGAAGAACATCTACAAGATGTGTTTGATGTATGTGCAAAACATGTGATCACATAGTAGAATGTGGCTATAATATTGTTAGCATCTTCTTTTAAGAGGAAGGCTCTAGACTGGTATAGATCTTTGCCCCCAAATATAATATCTACATGGGATCAGCTTGGAGATGCTTTCTTTGCAAGATTTGAAGAAAAGGGTGATAAATCTTCTTTGTTGCAACAATTGATTACTATCAAAAGGGCACCACAAGAAGCAATGACTGATTTCAATTCAAGATTTCAAAAGACTTGGGAAAGAATTCTTGTTATAGCAAGACCATTACTAGGTATGGCTATAGTATTTTATTTTAAAGCCTTAAATTTAGATATATCAGTAATGATTCAGTCACTTGGAGGTTAAACTCTACCAAAAGCCTATGACTATGCAGTCAGAGCTAAAAATAATTTAATAGATGCTAAAAAGTTACCCCCAAGGCCTCTCATGCCCAGGTTTTTAGAGATTACCTTACCTTTGCCTCAAGAAGCCCCTAATCCCATAATCCCACCTATGTCTATGTATACATTTCCTCAATAACCTGCTAAAGTATCTATCCTTGTCTAGTCATCTGAGATAAATGATGTCAAGAACATCTTAAGGACATTTTCTAATGAGATAATTAACCTAAAAAGATAGCAGAATCCTTATCCTAGATCCCAATATCAAGGCTACCAAGGAAATAGACCTCCACCATAGCCAAATCAGTATCAAGGTCCTTAAAGGCAAACTAACCCTCAGCCATCAAACCAATTAGTTACAGTCCCTACACCCTCATAGACTATTCCCCCTAATTCGATTAGGGAGATTGGTCTAGGGTAGAATAATTATGTAAATAGCACCAATGCCTGGTGTTTCACTTGTAATAATGCTCATATGCCTAGAGATTGTCCCATGGGTAATCTATAGTAAAAGATAGTAGAGCAAATAAGAATGGATGGATAATTTACAAATACTTCTGACACTTAACCCTATCAATCCCTTGGTATGCAAAATTTAGTCCTGGTGGCTTAGATGCAAGGGATGTCCTTATAGCAAGAAGAAGAAATAGCCCTTGAGCATGATTTGTTTTCATGGGTTGAAGATGAAGAGTCATTATTCTTAAATGAAGCTTCTACTTCCAAGAAGCCATTGGTACAATCAAATTACTACACCAGAGCCAAGAGAAGGATGATGGAACGGCTTGAGTTGAAAATAATGAAATTATGGAGATTCCTCCATTTCAAGGTCATCAAAACATAGCTGCTAGACAAGAAATACCTTAGCCAATGTAAAACTAAGTAATTTATGGAAAAGTTCAAGAAAAAGAAAGGTACCCTTATTATCTAAGAACCCAAACACTAGGACCGGTGAATATGGTGGATCAGCTAAAGAGGACCCCATCACATGTTTCAATATGGGACATGTTAGCTATTCTTGAGAAAAAGACACTATTGCAAGAAGCTCTATAGGGCCAAGTAGTGCCTAAACATACTGGTACCAAAGGAGGACCTACTGATAAGGAAAATCTCAAAGACACACTTCCTCTGTAGACAATAGCCCTTTTAAACAATGCACTAGATGTAAGCAAATCCAAACCAGAGCCCTTATATTTGACTTTGATAGTTGGTAAGAAACTATTACATAATGAAATGATAAACTCAGGGGCCAGTACTATAGTAATGCCTAAACAAATAGCAGATGCTTTAAAAATAAAGTATGAGCCACTTACTAGAGGAGTTATGCAGCTAGATGGGAAATTGGTGCAAACAATAGGGAAAATTAAATAACCCCCATTGTAATTGTATACTTGCCCTAATATAATTGTCAATTAGGATGTGATAGGTATAGATATACCACCTGTATTTGGCTCATGTTTATCCAGAGATTTCACAGCCAAGATAGGAGGTTATATGTCACTTGATTGGTCTCACCTCATCCTAAGAACCAAATATGGTACAAAAATAAAAATACTATCTGAATCACTATCTAAGGATCACATCACCAATGAACCAACCCCAAAATTAGAGGCATCTCATGCTATGCTAAATAAGGAAGAAAGGGTCTTTGTTGAAGAGTTAGGTGACTGGACTGAACATGACCAAGAGGAGGAAAATAACCAGTTGTTAAATATGATGCAAAGTGACCCATATGGAAATTATGACTCTACTAGTTTGGGCACTTATGTCATATTTGATGAAGACCATGAAATCCCAAATGTTTTAAGGGAAGAAACACCAAAGACTCAGGAATCTGAAAAGGACTTAGAAATTTAGACCTTAAATTTTGATGGAGCTAGAAGTAAAAATGATGTTGGAACAAGAATTTGTCTTGTTGCTCCAAATGGTGATAAATTTTTAAAAGCTATCCATTTCCAATTTGCCTATACTAATAATGACACTGAATATGAATCCTTAGTACATGGGCTCATGTTAGCTAAGAAAAAGAGAGTAAAGAATCTGATAGTAAAAGGAGATTTAAAACTAGTGGTGAAACAAATCAGAGAAAAGGTAATAACCAAAAATGTAAGGATGAGATCCTATAGACACATAATTTAGGACTTAATAGATGATTTTTAATCTTTTAATATTAAAGTAGTTCTTAGAATCCAAAATTTTTAAGCAGATAGTGTTAAGTTGTGGAGCTAAAACCTTCACTAATGCAAATGGAGGAGGTTGCTGAGTGCTAAAGCAATCAACATCGACATGATCAACCGATGTCGGTCATATCCAGTTACGAAGCTATCAACATCGGTCAGGAGTCAGCTGATGTTGATCACCTCTAGATAGATAGGGACTGATGTCAGTCACCTATGCATTCCAAAACTATTTGTTACATGAACAGTTAGTTTGTTGAACGGCCAGTTTGCATGTAAAAGACTAATTTAAGTCTTGATTCTGTGTTTCTAATTATTGTAATTAGGAAGTCTAATTATTGTTTGCATGGGATCTATTTAAGAGAGCCATGGGTCTGTATTGGAATTAAGGACAAGGAAGAGATCCTTCCAATTATAAGATCTAAGTTTGTAGGTGTGCAAAACCAGGTTGATCTGTAGGTTGTTGCAAGATCAGGGGAGATCTACATGGTAAGTAAGATCATTTGATTTGTAGGTATGAAAAATCAAGGGAGATCTACTTGGAGTATGTGGAGTACTTATTAGACTGGTAGTATTGTTACTGATTGGTGGACGTAATAACAACTTTGTGTTTGAGTTGATTGTAGGACTGTAATTGAGAGAGTGAACTCTTGAAGGAGAATAACTGTATGCCCAAGAGGTGTGGGAAGAGTGTGGCATCTCTTCATTGTATTTCCTTCTGGAAGAGTATTAATACAAGATTGTATTGTCTCTCATATTCTATGTTGTTTTTGATTTCTAGTTACTTATTACTTCTGATTTAATTTCGTGTTTAGTTGCTCATACAAAGGTAATCATGTGTGCTCGTCTAGAGCAGGGATCTTGATAATTGGTATTAGAGCTAGGATCACCAAGAGGTAGAGCTTGGTTCACTAACACCTTGGTTTCAGAGTGTGTTAAGTGTTTTTTGATTATAGGTCACTCACAGGGGTTTCTATTGGAGTGGGAGTATAGCAATGGGAGAAGAAAGTAAGCTAAGAATGGAGAAATTCAATGGCAAGAATGACCAATTATGAAATTATGGAAAGAAAGAGTAGGTAAAGAAAAATTGTCGGTTGGTAGAAGATCAACATGAAGAAAATGAAGAAGCAGATGTTGTAGGTGTTGTTGCACAAGATGCTCTGGTATGTTCCTTGGATAAAGTAGAATCTTGGATTATAGATTCTGTTGCCTCTTTCCATGCAACTCAAAATAGAGTATTTTTCCATGTTAATGTCCTCGGAGACTTTGAAAATATTTATTTAGGGGTTGGTGAGCCTTGTCAAATTGTTGGCAAAGGGGAAGTGCAATTGAAATTGCAGACGGCCAACACATGGGTGTTAAAGGATGTCATGCAGGTCCCAGTCCTGAAGAGGAGTCTAATTTCTATAGGAAAGTTGGGTAATGAGGGATACACAGTAACTCTCACAATAGATGCACTTAAATTAGCATGTGGTAAGAAAGTAGGTACTCTTTATCTACCTACTTGTATTATTGATTCTCCTTCTGTTGCAAAGATGTGGTATTGTAGGCTTGGTCACATGAATAAGAAGGAGATGCATGTTCTTCAGAGGAAGTCAGATGTCTTTGATAAACGTAAGAACTAGAAAGCCTTGGTTTTCATGGAGGAGATGATGGATAGAGATCAGTCACAGGGGCTAAATAACTCTGAGCAGGGTAGTTTGGATAGGGTGTTGATCCAAAGTGAGCTCATGGGTAAAAAGTCATCACTCACAGGAAAACATAGTTATCGATGTTGGTTAGGTAGAACCGACATCAAATAGGCAAGTACCGACATCGATTATGTGCAGACCAGAGTCAGTGGTGTTGTGTAGGTGGATATTGACGTCAGTTAGGGAACCAATGTTAGCGACTAGGAGGACATTGACGTCGGTTAGGGAACTGGCATTGGTGATCAAGAGGATTTGACATCGGTCGGGTGCAGACTAGGGTCGACTAGAAAATGGATTTTGGGCAGACAACAATCTATCAAGGAGTCTCAAATGCCCATATGAAGAACTGAAAGGGTAAGTAAGCCTCAAATTCATTATTCCCCTTCTTTATACTACTTGTTGCTCACTGATGGTCAAGAACTAGGAAGTTTTGAAGAGGCAATATAGGTAGAATCTAGGAAACAGTGGGAGCATGGCATGAATAAAGAATTTAATTCCTTGGAGAAGAACCAAATGGGAGTTTTGGTAGAGTTTCTAGCTGGGATGAAAGCACTAAAAGATGAATGGATTCCTAGGTTAAAGAAAGGAGAGCATGGACACGTGAGACAGAAGGCTAGGGTATATGGTCTTGAGCAAGCTGCAGGACAATGGAGGTTTGACAGGTGTATGACAAAGCATGGCTTTAGTCAATGTCAATGTAACCATTGTGTTTCCTTTACCAGGTTGGATAATATTAGCTACATTATCTTGTTACTGTATGTAGTGTATATGCTTGTTTTAGGGTCACACATACAAGGATTTTTTGAGCTAAAGGTAAATGTAGCTTAGAGGTGTGCTAGGAAGGATTTAGGAGGAGCAAAATTTTTTGGCATGAATATTTTTAGAGACATGAAAGGTCACAAGTTGATTTTGTCTCCAGATGATTGTGTGAATAAGGTAGTGGTGAGGTTCAAGATGCAAGATGTAGAACCAGTTAGCACACCGATGGTTGGATAGTTCTATGAACAGTGTCCTGATTCACATGATGAGGTTGAGTACATGTGTACTAGAGCTGATGTTGCCCAAGTAGTGGGAGTTGTTAGCAAGTTTGTGGCCAATCTAGGATAGAATCACTGGAAAGTAGTTTAGTGGATTCTTAGGTATCTAAGAGGGACCAACAACAGGTATACATGCTATGCAGGGTGAAGAACTTCTCTACATGGGTATGTAGATTCAGATATGGCAGGTTACTTGGATGACAGGAGTAGCACCACAAGGTTCACTATGGTGGTTGGTCTTTAAGATTGAACTTGAAGAGGGATACAAGCCAAGAAACAAAATTAGATGATGTATAGGTATAGGTACAGGTGTAGCTATTTATCTCCAAGTGGGAGATTGTTAAGTTGTGGAGTTAAAAGCTTCACTAATGCAAATGGAGGAGGTTGTTGAGTGCTAAAGCAACTGACGTCAGCATGATCAACTGAATTCATTCATATCTAGTTACGAAGCTACCTACATCAGTCAGGAGTTGGCCGATGTCGGTCACCTCCAGACAGACAGTGACTGATGTCGGTCGCCTGTGTGTTCCAGAACTATTTGTTACATGAATAGTTAGTTTGTTGAATAGCTAGTTTGCATGTAAAAGACTAATTTAAGTCTTGAGTCTGTGTTTCTAATTATTGTAATTAGAAAGTCTAATTATTGTTTGCATGGGATCTCTTTAAGAGACCCATGGGGCTGTATTGTAATTAAGGATAAGGAAGAGATCCTTCCAATTGTAAGATCTAGGTTTGTGGGTGTGCAAAACCAGGTTGATTTTTAGGTTGTTTCAAGATCAGGGGAGATCTACATGGTAAGTAAGATCATTTGATTTGTAGGTGTGCAAAATCAAGGGAGATCTACTTGGAGTACGTGGAGTACTTGTTGGACTGGCAATATTGTTACTAACTAGTGGAGGTAACAACAACTCTGTGTTTGAGTTGATTGTAAGACTGTAATTGAGAGAGTGAACTCTTGAAGGAGAATACCTGTATGCCCAAGAGGTGTGGGAAGAGTGTGGCATCTCTTCATTGTATTTCCTTCTAGAAGAGTATTAATACAAGATTGTATTGTCTCTCATATTCTGTGTTTTTTTTAATTTCTAGTTACTTATTACTTCTGGTTTAATTCCATGTTTAGTTGCTTATACAAAGGTAATCATGTGTGCTCTTCTAGAGCAGGGATCCTGACAGATAGGATGGCATAGATTGGCTCACAGTTTGACCCAACAACTGATCTATTAGTCAATAATGAGTCAGTCAAAGTTATAGTAAGGCCAACTATCCCAGACAATGATAAAAATTGGCAAGTCTTTGAAAATGATTTTCAGGTACTCTCATTTTTGCAAAAGTTAGGGGAATTTTTTGATCAATTGCAACCCAAAATTGAAGAAGCATATGGATACCACATTATTCAATTAAAGACCAATAAACTTTCCAAAGGCTTGATTATTTTAGAAAACCTATTTGATCTAGAAGATGTAAGCCTAGAGAAGAAAAGGTTTCAAGAAAATAATGCAGATTATTCTGAGATACAAGTGAGTGAAGGAAGAAAACTAAAGATTGGAAATTCCACAACCTAAGAGGAAAAGGAAAGACTAATTGACTTGTGTGAAAGATATGATAGAGTAATAACCTGGACCTATGAATACCATCATGGCTATAATAGAGACATCATTCAACACACCATAGAACTGACTGAAGGATCTAAGCCAGTCAGAAGTAGAGGTTAGTGAATCTAAGGATTAAACCTCTAATGCTGGATTAGTTTTAGAAAATATTAGAATCTAAAATAGTTTTTCCAATCAAACACTCAACCTGGGTATCCAATCTAGTACTAGTAAAAAAAAGAATGGTGACATAAGGCTCTATGTGGATTTCAGAGATCTAAATAGAGCATTTATGAAAGATCACTATCCCCTGCCATTTATGGAACAAATTTTATAGACTGTGGCTTGATTAGAGAGATTTTCCTTGCTAGATGGTTTCTCTGGATACAATCAGATTTGGTTGGCTGATGAAGACCAACACAAGACTGCATTTACTACCAAATGGGGAACGTTTGCATATGCCAAGATGCCATTTTGTTTATCAAATGTAGGAGCCACTTTTCAAAGAGTAATGGATGTAGCATTTGGAGAACTCATAAATAAAATCATTCTGATTTATCTTGATGATCTCACTATTTTTTCCAAGAATGTTGTTGATCATTTTGATCATCTGGAATCTATTTTCAAGAAGTGTCAAGAGTTTGGAATATCCCTAAATACCAAGAAGTGTATCTTTGTAGTACCTCAAGGAAAACTACTGGGACATATAGTATCCAAAGGAGTCTCTATAGATCTAGAGAGAGTCACAACCATAATGAACTTGTCCCTACTAGTAAATAAGAAGGCAGTTTAGTCCTTTTTAAAAAAGATTAATTTTGTTAGTCAATTCATATCAGACTTTGCAGGCCTAATGAGACCAGTGACACTCTTGTTAAAGAAAGACTTGGTGTTCAAGTGGACTACAGAAGGAAGACAAGATTTTGAAGCAGTTAAAAAAGTAATTGCAATAGCCCCAATACTTAGTAACCCAGACTTCTCTAATTCTTTTATAATGTATGTTTACGAAGGAGAGTTTAGTGTTGTTGCTGTCCTAACATAGAAAGATGATAAAAAAGAGGGAGAACAGCCAATAACCTTTTTATCAAAGACTCTTAGGGAGTATGAAGCTAGATACAACTTTGTCGAGAAATAGGCATATGCTATGGTAAAAGCCCTCAAGAAATTTAGGCATATGGTATCAGGAAATAAGATTTTGATACTTGTGGCTCATCCTAATGTCAGAGAATACATTATGGAAGGTGAAATTACTAAAAAAAGAGCAAACTAGATAACAAAGATCCTTGAGTATGATGTAAAGGTCAGACCCACTAAGCTGGTTAGAGGTAGTGAGTTGTGATAATACATGGCTCAAGATATGGAAAAGATGATAATTGAAGAAATAAAAAAGGAAAATGTATTGAGGATACAAGAAGTTGATCAGAACTTTTGGGTCACAAACAAAATCCATTTTATGAAACGTGGGATTTTCCCAAAATAGCTCTCTCAAGACAAGAGGAGATACTATAGGCAGCAAGGCATCCTTTTTTTTAATTGACCAAGTTCTTTTTAGAAGAAATACTGATGGCATAGTTTCAAGATGCATACAGAAAGATGAGGCTCATAAAATACTACATGAAATGCACCATGGAGTCTTAGGTGGACATTTTTATGCAAGAACCACAACTATAAAGATAAGTCAAGTAGGTTATTTCTGGCCCACTTTATTTACAGACTGTTATCAACTAGTCAAAAAGTGCCAATCTTGTCAGTATTATGTGGGGAAGAGAAGGAATGCAGCAATGCCCCTTAGTCCTATAATTTTTGATGAACGCTTTTCTCAATGGGGTCTTGATTTCATTGGAATGATCAATCTAATTTCAATTATGGGACACAAATGGATTCTAATTACCACATATTATTTTACCAAATGGAGTGAAGCAGTACCACTCAAAGAAGCAACAGAAAATGCGATCCTAGACATTCTGGGGAATATCACTACTCGCTTTGGGCCTCCTCATACCATAATTTTAGATAATGCTAAGGCATTTTTAGGGGAAAAAATATCTAATTTTACACTAAAGTATGGAATATATATGAAAACTTCCTCAAAGTATTACCCTCATGGTAATGGTTTGGCAAAATCAACCAACAAGAACCTGATTAGACTTACTAAGAGAATAGGCACTGATCATCACAAAGAGTGGCATAAAGTGCTTAATATTGCACTGTGGGCTGATAGAATTACACCTAAACAAGTGACAAATATTTCCCCATATGAATTGGTCTATGGTAAGCCTACTGTAATGCCCCTGAGCTTGGAGATTCCTGCTCTGAGGAGAATGGCCCCATGTAGGTTAGACTTGTTGAGCTTCTGGAAGTTCAAGAAAAGAGGGATACAACACATGAATCATTAATGAAACATAACAAAAAAATCAAAGACTACTTCGATAAGAAAACTTCAAACCCCTATTTCAAAGTAGGCTTAGTTGTTTTGAAATGGGATGTGAGAGCTGCCAAGCCGGGTCGACATAATAAATTTGAGGCATTGTGGACTGGCCCATATAAGATTCATACATGTAAACAAAAAAAACCATTTGAGCTTGAAATGATGGAGGGAAAACCCAAATAAATTCCTATGAATGGGATCTACCTAAAATGTTTCATTTAAGCAGTATTTCCTATGTATTATAGTTAGATAGTTTCCCTTTCCTTATTGCTCTATTTTCCCATTTTTCTTTTCCTGCTCTTTCTTTTAATAAGTGTTCTATAAACACATGGCCATGGCTCAATGTTTTTTAAATTTTTTTGAAACTCTTGCATTCACTAAATCTCTCTCAAATCCCCAAAATTACCCAAGGTGGAGACTTCAGTCTAGGCCACTCTGTCCACTGTCTCTTTGAGAGTGTCTGATTCTCAAATGCTGCTGAAAAAGCTATATGACACAACTAATGAAATGTTATTAGTAGTAGGGATTAGTGATAAATGATTACTATAAAAAGGGTGAATGAAGTTCTCAATTGTAACTCCGCAATAATTAATTACAAAGAGATCTTAGATGTGGTAAAAGGGGGAGTAAAAGACATAAAAAAATATATTGAAGATCTGGTGCAATTGGGTCTTCCCTCCCCTTTTCCTGATAGCAACACTATGTTAATGGTTGATGATATTAAGCCTTTGATGTTAGCCAGATAAAATGATTAGTCAGTTTTCTAGGGTTTAACAGATGTTTCATTAGTGTTAGAAGTGGAAGCTGTCTTGATCCCCATGGCCCAGCTTGATTTCCAATTAAAGACTACAGTTCATGTTTTGTAGAGTTTTTCACACAAGGACATCATCAACCTTGATTTAGCCTTCTAGGATTTTCAAAATAAATAGGGACTATCTGATGCTAAATGGTCTATTTATCAAATGGCCTTACAAAATTTATGATTTTTGCCACATTTTTTTATATATTCTTTGGATTATTTTTTGAGCAGGCTCAAAAGTCCTCAGGGTCACCAAGAACTATAGAGTAAAATACTCTACATTTTGTTTTGAGTTTCAATTGTGTACTCTAGTTTTGTCCCTGCACATTTTAGTTTTGGAAATGAAGGTTTTGATACATAGCACGAGCACAGGTTTTCATTTTGCTTAAGTTTTGTCTTAGTCTCAAAGTCACGCAGAACATGCCAAGTGTCATCAACTAGGATACATTAATAATTTATCTAAGTTACATGGAACATGCCATGTGTCTTATTATATACCCACAGAGCTCGACAAGTGTCTGCATCCATGTTTCAGTTTCTTATAAGTTTCAAGAGCTTCTTTCAATAAGCTTCTCTCAAAGTCCCGTGGAGCATGCCAAGTGTAAACTGTGGAAGGTTTTACTATGTTTCTCTAAATGTAGTAGAAAGTGCCGCATGTCCCTTGTTAAAGCTCAGTAGAGACTGCCAAGTATCAACATCCGTAGTTTCTTCTTTTTATTTTATTATTGAGTAAGGATTGTGGTGGGCCCCAAGTGAGTTGCTAAAGTAAGTAGAGTGTGCCAAGTTTCATCATCCATGTGAATCTAAAATGAGTCCCAAATGTTTCTATAGTGTTTCTAAAGCTCAATGGAAGTTGCCATGTGTCATCTTCTGCAGGACTCTCAAAATATAACTAAAGCTTCTATAGGCAAGCGAAAGCTGCCACATGTCACTTGTTAAGACTAGTGGAACATGCCATGTGTCCTCACCTATTTCATAGTGGGAAATGCCACGTGTATCTATTTTAGTCAATGAACTTGTAGAGAGACTAACCATTTTAGATCCAAAAGATATCTTCTATTAGACACTTTCAGTTAAGTTCTAGTTCAGTTAGACCATTGGGATTTGATTGTGCGGGCAATCTTGAGCTAGTCCTATGCTATAAATATGGGTTCAAATCACAGTTTCATAAAAAAGAGGAAGAAAGAAAATAGGAGAGGGAGAGAATTTTTTGTAGATAGATTGTTATCAGAGATTTACAAGAAGTTTTTTGAGACTTTCTTACTATAGCCAGTAATATCATTTTCCTTTGTTCTATTTTCTTAATTCAAAAAGTTTGTATAACTATGCATGTATCAGTGCCTTTTATGTGACTAGAAAATTAATAAGAAGATTGAGTTCTATGCATTCGCTGATATTTTCTATGTTATTGCAAAATCATTTAAGTTGTGAGCCTTTGATTCTATTTGTTTTCATCTTTTACATTGATCATGCATCATTTTATCTTTAATGTAATTGAATCCTAAAGATAGCTTCACTGTGCTTAGTATTAAGGAACAAATCATACTCAAGTGGATCGCCATAGTTAAATTTTTTTCATTGCATTGGTGATTCTGTTTAATTTTTATCCCTTTTTCCCACAATACATTTGAGATAAAGAAGAACCAGCTTCTTTAAAATCTGGAGGTTGTTTCAGGTCACAAGTCCCACATTCTTGAAACTTCCCATGTTGGTGTTAGAAATAACACAATTTTAAGCATCAATAGTAAGATAACATATTATTGTTGATAAAATACTAATTGAATATGTTTTAAATTACATTATATTCATATTAGTTCCAAAATAAGTGTGGTAGATCTATAGAAAGGTTACTAGTCAATCAAAGAGAAACCAATCTTAGGAAAAGTTACAGACCTTAAATACCCTCATTACACTAGAGATGAATGTCCCTTAAACATATTATAGGTAAAATCTACCTTATTGTATTCATTCCTTCAAATTAAAAACAATTATCTATTGTATCAATCCAATCTACCAATTCTTCAATATTTAGGCCACCTCCATATATTGAAACTTCTAATTTAGGCTTGGATCCTATTCCTATGACAAATTTCAAGAGTCTATATTCCATCATCTGTTCCTCTTACTATTATTAAACCTATTATTTTTCTTATTCCTCTCTTTCACTCACATCAACTAGCACAACATCTCTTCTTTGAGTAGTTTCTATTACCTCCTAATGTGCCTACAAGTTTTTTTGTCTCCTCTAGAAATACATCTCTTGGTTATATTATTGGACTTGCTTTAACACCACCTATGGTTACTCCTCTAAGTGATATTTTAAAAATTATTGTAAGTTTATTTTTCAAAAAAATATTTTCATTTTCCTTAATGAAATAAATTTCTTCTTAGGTCACCTTTAAGTAAAACCAACCTACTCTAATACCACAAATGATGGTGATGGGTAAAGAAAGAATCAAACTGAAACTTACTTAAGAGAGAGACATACTAGGAATACAAGACTTATTGAATTAAATATCAAAATGAAGAAAAGTATTTATATAAAAACATACTAATCCACATTAATGTTATGTTGTTTCAACTTAGTAAATTCATTCATTTTTTTATCCAAACTTTAAAATTATTAGAATTAGCTATAGGATCTAATGAATCTAATAGAAAACATAAACAAGAGATAAAATAATAATAGTAATAAAAAATAACTGTATATTTGAGATAATAATTTAAATGAATAAATAACTCAAATATGATGAATTGCTTTGATAATTCAGTATTAATTTGATGTAGAATACACAAATAACCATTGCTTATATATAGCAAGGCATGCAAGATAAATATTAGGGAACTCACACAATACATGTAGTTCAAATGATATCTGACTATATGAATAGTGGATTACAACTTAAAAATAATAACATAAGTGTCAAACTTATGTAAATGATCAACACAAGTTGAATACTAGTTAATCAATCTTATCCTATCTTACTCTGAATAGTGGAGTGCAACTCCATGGTAACAAGATGTGTCTAAGTTGACTACTAGCTAATCAAGTTTATCCTATCTGATGCAAAATATTAATAAACATAATAAACTAATAATTAGTGCACCAATATAAATAATAAATACAAGTAAATGTAATAAAACAAATAAATGTACTAACACCCCCCATAAGCAAAGCTTAGGTAGGGCTATGTAGATAAGAGTCTTAGAAATGTGTAGCCATATTAAGTACTTTGTACAAATAGATGAGGAAAGGAGAAAACCCAAAGGAAAAAAAATCCTCCTCAAAATTAAGGTCTAAGAGACCCCCCTGAATAACTGATGTCCCCTAAAGAACTAATGTCCCGCACCCCCAAAAGAGATTGCAAGTGAAGATACTTGCTCTTAGTGAAAGGTTTGGTGAAAATATATACAATCTACTCATCCATAGAACAATATTGAAGATCAATGATCTCCACCTAAATTATCTCCCTAATAAATTACATATGGATCTCTATGTGTTTGGTTCTCTAATGATGAGCTGAAGTCTTTGAGATCTAGCTAGTGCTCTGGTTATCATAGTAGATGATCGATGGCTTCCAAAATAGAAAACCAAGCTTAATGAGGATATTCTTAAGAAAAATAGCCTTAGTAATGGCAAAAATTACATCATGATACTTAGCTTCTATAGATGAAAGAGAAATATCATTTTTCTTCTTTCTCTACCAACAAATGGGGCTGGATCTGAAGTAAAAGCTATAACCAAAAGTGGACTTACGATCATCATAGTCACCAACGCAATCAGAATCTATGTATCCCACTAAGTTTGAACCTGTACCTACTGTATAGTGAATCTCATATCTAATAGTGCCCTTAATGTATCTCAAAATGTGCTTGGTGGATCTTTAATGAAGATCACGTGGTGTCTATATAAAGTATGAAACCATGCTAGCTACATATGAAATATTGGGCCATGTATGAGTCAGATAGAAAAGGCTACCTAAAAACTAGCGATATAATGTGGCATCAACCAAGGGAGTGCAATAATGAACCTCAAGTCTAACTCTAGATAAGAAAGGAGTTGGTGTAGGCCTATAATCAACCATGTGAAACTGAGATAACAAGTTCATGGCATACTTGGGTTGTGAAAATGTAATCCCAAAAGAAGATTGTGCTATTTGAATCCCAAAAAAATAGTTCAATAGGCCCATGTCTATCATATAAAACTTATCATGAAGTGTAGTCTTAACACTTCTAATGATGGATGTTGTGCTCCCTATAACAATGATATAATCAACATATAACACTAAGTACAATAATGAATTCTCCCTTCATAGAATATAGACATTCAAATCTGAGTGACATCTCAAAAACCCAACTGCAAGAATAAATATGTCCATCTTAGAATACCAAGCCCTCGGGGCTTATTTTAGATCATAGAGAGACTCCTGTATGTGACACACTAATGAAGAATCTTGAATGAACCCCTATGGCTAGTCAATATATATCTCCTCATGAAAATATCCATGAAGAAATGTGCTCTTCACATCCATTTGATGTGTAACCCAACCATGAGCTGCACCAATAGCTAGTATCAAGTGAATATAATTCATCTTAGCAATAGGTGCAAAGGTTTATGTATAGTCAATGATTTATACTTGGGAAAAACCTTTGGCCACTAAGCGTGCTTTATACTTATCAAAATATTCATCTACTGCAAACTTAGTCTAATATATCTACCTACATCATATTAATTATCTTCCCTTAGGAAGAGGAACAAGATCCCAAGTGTTGTTCCTAATTAATGAGTCATACTCTTCTTCCATCACTGAATCCCACTCAACTGTCCTTGTGGCTTCCTAAAAATAATATGGATCAAAAGCTATGAAAATGTAAGAATGTGGAAGATCATGCTGTGACCATGTTCTCCTTCTATCTAATGGATCCCTAACAAGAGGGTCTACATCTGCCAAAATCTATCTACCCCACAAAGGTATCAATGGGCAATGATCTAAAGGAGGAGAAACATAACCTACTAAAATTTGTTGGGGAGGTATTACCTCATCATCCCTATAAATATATGAAGTAGAAGTATCATCATCACTACTATCTAGTTCTTCTAAGGAAGAAGAATGAAAAATGTTAGAAGATAAGTTTGAAGGACTTTCTTCAAAGTAAACACTTCTCGCTATAATAAGCTCATGTGAATCTGGATCAAAGAGATGATATCCCTTAACACCATTAAGATATACCTCAAATATGCAAGTTTATCTTTATTTTTATAAAACACGGTGCTTGTTTGAAGGTATGTGAGCCCATACTCTAACATGATGCACATCTAGCTTCCTATTGTACCAATATTTAAGAGGCATTATCCCCTTTAAAGATTTATGAGGAACTCTATTATGTATATATGAAACACAATTAATTACTTTTACCCAATACTCATGTACTAATGATTTTGCATAAATCATACAACTTACCATCTCTTTTAAGAATCTATTCTTCCTCTCTGCTACACCATTCTCCTGAGGTATGTATGCAACTGAATGCTAAAGATCAATTCCTTCAAAAGAAAAAAATTGTTAATACTTGTTGTTCACATATTCCCTTCCATTATTAGTTTGGAGGATCTTGACATACTTTCCAAATTATTTTTCTACTATAGATTTAAAATCTACAAATCTATCAAATACTTCACTCTTGAGTTCATAAAATAAACCTAAGTATATCTAGAATAGTCTTCAATAAATGTGAGAACATAACCTGTTTTACTAAAAGACAAAGTAGGTAATGGACCCTTTAAATCATTATGAACAAGTTTGATGACTTGTGTATCCCTCCAAGCCTTCCCTTTATCAAACATATCCTCTAGATATTTATCTAATGCATAGCCATGACATACACCCCTAAAAACTGAATCTATGGAAGCCATATAACCATCTCTTACTGACTAAGCTACTATAAATAATGATAGTTCAAATGACCAAACTGATCATGCCATAGCTTACTCACTAAATCAGTGTGTGAGAGAAAATCTATATAGGAAGATTGGGGCATAAAATGTGAGAATGAATAAAGCTGAGTATGATTGTTGACTTTTTACACTACAACTAAGGCATTATCCTCTAATTTTTTGATTGATATAGAATCGGGTGTGAACTCAACTTTCCTACTAGTATCAAAGTGAGTGATTTGTTAGACAAAGGGGTTAGTTTATAAATCTGACACATAGAGGACATCCTCAAATACATACTATCAACATCAACTATACCTTTTCCTATAACATTTACCTTAGAATCATCACCTAAGAAAATATGAGGTAAAGAACTTGGTTTTAATCAAAAAAATTGTTCTTGTTCAGAACCCATATGGTGTGAAGCACCTAAGTCAATTACCCATGACTTGGGAGAATTATCCAATGCAACTAGTGCCATAGCTTTCCCTTTCCCTAAATTTTAAGGAGTGGAAGAATACTTTGAAGAGGATTGATTGATGTTATCCTTTTTTAGAAGACCCTTAAGGTCATCAATCTCTTTCTTCCAATAATCTTGTTCACTAGGAATCTCCTTTTTACAATAAGGGCAAGGAGTGTTGGTCCTTTTCTGTGAATCCCCTTTCTTATTAGTGGATTTATAATCTCCTTATGAGGAAGATTGTTACCCTTTATTCTTCTCTTTTTGTGACATATTCTAATTATTTTGCTTATTTTTACTTGAGCTTGTATTTGATGATAATGTTAAAACTTACTTATGCTAAGGTTGACTTGTAATTAGAGCTTGAGATTTGGATGACTTGATTTAACCCATAGTTATTAACTTTTCTTCTTCAACCATTAGAATCTCAGAGAATACCTCAAATGTGGGCATTTGATATGCTATGCCCAATGTGAGCCTATGAGTCTGAAAGCTAGAGACAAAGGACGAATATTTAGGACCTAATTTATGCAAGGCACTAAAAACTAATTGAATATCCTTTTTATCAATTTTACATCCAGAAAGTTGTGCTCTAAGATCTATGACTTTAGTGATGTAGTATTGTATTGTAGCATAATTTTTAGGATCCAAACTAATGATTTTGTTGCCAATTTGGTAACCATGAATATCATCTATTTTTCCAAAAAATGATGCTAATTTATCTCAAACCTCTTTTGAAGTTTTACATTTGTCAAGAATAAAATTCAAATCTAAAGACATGTAAGACCGAATGCATCTAATAACTTTAGTAGTTTCAAAGAGAAAGTGTTGTAACTCTTTTGCATTAGTAGGTGGAGTAAGAAGAGTTGTTATGTAAGGTGTATATCCTAACATAATTAATGCATTCCAAGCATTTTATTTCTTTGTGTTATAGTTGTATGCTATTAATAGTGGGAACTTAGGATTCCCCATAATGCAATTGGAAAGAAACTGTCATAAAATAAAAATCAAAGTACAAAACACACCACAAATACCCCCTAAATTACTTAATTTTATCCCACCCAAAAAATATTTTTTATAAATTTATAATTGGGTACATTTACAAGGTTGGATTATAATTGTTCTAGTTTATAAAAAGATTAATTAGGCCCTCTAGTCTAAAAGTACAAAAAATATGCACTTTATTACAAAAATTTCTACACTAATGCATTGTGATAAAAAAAATATCAACTTATAAAATAAAGGAACATCAATACGAGGTCATATTTGAAAGTTATCAGCCTCTGAAGTTGTAAAATTGAGGATGGGAAAGAGCTACTGTAGAAAAACTTGAATTCTAGAAAAATCTAGAAAAAACTGAAAGTACAGTAATGAAGAACACAAAATTTTAATTTATTTAAAAAAAAATTCACTCAAACATACCTCTTGGTGTTTAAATGGTGGGATCCCAAAGTTTCCCTTTCAAATCTACCTGCTAATCTATGAGGCCTGTTCAATTTGTTTTTTGCTCTGCATAGTTCATATGGATGTACTTGGTTGTAATTTTTTTTCTTTCTGGGTGACTGTGTCTAAATTGGATATATTTTATAAGGACCTATAGGTTTTGATGCCTTTTGACTTCAATTGTGAGGTCTATTTTGCTCATAAATTCTTTGATTTTTAGGTACCCTCCAGATTTGGGCATGGTGCTTTTAGATCAAACCCTTACCAATTTTACCTCCTATGCTCAATCTAGACAAAATTGTAGATGATTTTGACTATCTTAGGAAATTTAAACTCAATGGTGAGCTCAAAAATTCTCTAAAATGCTCTAATTTTTTCTTGTATACAAAATCAAAAAATTGATCCTATATCTAGATATTTTTCTCTTGAATATTTAACAATCTACAGATTCAAAATAGCTCTGACACCATGTTAGAGTTAGCTATAAGATATAATGAATCTAATAGAAATCATAAATAAGAGATAAAATAATAATAGTAATAAATAATAAATATATATCTGAGACAAAAATAGAAATGAATAAATAACTTAAATATGATGAATCACTTTGATAATTCAATATTAATCTGATGTAGAATACACAAATAGCCATTGGTTATATAGAGCAAGGAATGCAAGATAAATATCAAGGAACTCACACATGTTT
This sequence comes from Torreya grandis, assembly GCA_037957365.1. Lineage (NCBI taxonomy): Eukaryota > Viridiplantae > Streptophyta > Pinopsida > Cupressales > Taxaceae > Torreya > Torreya grandis. Next base: position 1,712,390 of record JARHVA010000505.1, on the reverse strand, counting down.
AGTTCAACTGATATCTGACTACATGAATAGTGGAGTGCAACTCAATAATAACAAGATAGGTGCTAAACATGTGTAAATGATCAACACAAGTTGACTACTAGTTAAGTAATCTTATCCTATCTTACCCTGAATAGTGGAATGCAACTCCACAATAATAAGATAGGTGTCCAAGTTGACTACTAGCTAAGCAAACTTATCTTATCTAGTGCAAATTATTAATAAACAAAATAAAATAATTAAAATAAGTAATCAGTGAACCAATCTAAATAATAGTTATAAGTAAATACAATAAAGCAAATAAATACAAGAAAATAAAAAATAGCATTTGTGGCCTTTACAATTAGGTTTGCAGACTGAGAATCATCAATATATTCTTTTGTAAATGTAAAAAACTAATAAAAATATAATACATCATGTTATTCCATTATAAAAAATTTCAAAAAATTTTAGGGGTTCATTTTTTATTTAGAGATATTTTTGTCTTCAAAATCTTACTTTAAGATCTACAGGGCTGCGTGTAGGTTGAGAGCTAAACATTTAGTGAAATTTAATTTTAAATATTTTTTTTCAAATATTTAAATTTTTTAATGTGTTACCCATAAATATATTACTCTTTCATTCAATTTCGGGACTTTGAATAATCCTAAAATGTGAAGAAAACAACTTTTCCTTGGTTGTACATACACCTTTGATTGATTATAATAGACCTAAATATATTTTTAAAATTGTAAAGTGAATGAACACATTAAAAAAAATATATTATTTTTATAAAATATATATTAACTTATAGGAATACTTAGATTGAATTTTCAAAGAGAAACTTAAATGAGCAATTTTTCATTGTTTTGTTGCATACTTGTGATATAGTCCAACCAATACCCTATTTTTTGAGTTTTTCTCTTTATTTTATTGAAATATTGGAATATTGATTTCATTTTTCCTATATTATTCTCCTATTCCCATAAATTTTCTCTTTATTTATCCTCTATTCTTTTCTCCAAATCCTAAACTCTCTCAAACTACCCAACTAACTCACAAACTCATCACAAGCTTTTAACCTCAATTGAGTTTTGCATGGTTAGTCATGATTTAAGTCATTAGGATTATTAAAAACATATCATAAGTTATTAATTAATAGACTTAAATAATTATCATGACCTTTGGAAGCATTATAAAATGATAAAAGATTAAAAATACACCTAAAATAAGTTTGAAAATTCAAATTCCCTATTTTGGCAGAAAAATGAAAAACAAGCCAAAATAACCAAAACAAAGTAAAGAAAAGCATGGAAATGCTTCCTATATAAAAATATGATCTATAAAACCTATCCAATCAAAAAATTTCAATATTTTACATATAAATTCTAATCATCCTACTTCCTTTTCTATGTTGAAGTTTGATGTTTCTATCTTAATCTTTGCATTTCTATGTTCTGTGTAGGTCCTAGACAGGGTTTGGTATTTTTGTTATGAAATTTTGTGTTTATGTCTTAGTATTTTATGTTTATGTTGTGAATTTTGGCATTTATTTTTTGAATTTTGGCATTTTGTTTTGAGTATTTATCATTTATATGTTTTGTGTAGGTCTGAGACATGCTCTGGCATTTCTAATCTAAACGTTGGCATTTATATGTTGAGGTTTGACATATTTTATCCTAGTTTTTGGCATTTTGTGTTACATGTAGGTCCATAATAGGATTTAACATTTATAATCTGATCATTTCATTTTTTCTCTATGTTTTAACATTTTTTTTTAGTTTTATAACTTGTAGGTAACATCATGCGATGGAGACATAGACTTTGAAACTATGTTGTGCAGCTACGTTGAAAGAAAACTTAAAATTAGCCAAACTTAACATATAAAAATTAAATTATAAATAAAATAATCAATTTTTTTTTTTGTATTTTTATTTTTTAATTATGTGTGCATGACCTAACTATGTACGCTCTTTTCTTTGGCCTTAGAGTGATATTAATAATTAGAAACAATTTAGTCATTTGTGTATCCCTAGTCTAAGTTGCGTATGTTATTTCCTCATGTTATAATATGGTCTTGGAAATTAGAAATATTTTTCACTCTTTATTTTTATTTGTTAAGGTTTGCTGACATAAATTTCATCACCAAGAACTAGTCAAAGTCTATGTTATGGTGGACTCTAAATATTACTTGCAGCTAATACCTTCAATAGTTAAACCTAAATAACCATTATGTGAATTGAGGTGGATTTTACCACCAATAATCAAGATTTAAACACTAACCTTGTTTCATATATTTGTGCCTCATGTACCTCAAGGTATATATAAGACTTTCTTAGTGAGTCTGTATAAACCTAGCCTAGGATCCGTTCTAGTCACAATCATGTAGTGATGCTATGAAAAAAACATTCCCTAAGATTATCCACTCTTACCCTAAAGTTATCTTTGTGGGACACTATATGGTTTTACACCTACTTAACTACCATAGGGAGTTATTGTGTGTGTGTCAATATTTTCCACCTTTTGTAAAGCTAGTATAAAACAAATCCAAACACAATCAATGACACCTAAAATAATATATTAATCTGGATGGGACCATGCCCCTAATACTAAAAAACCCATTTAAAAAAAATCATTTCTTTGTGGTGGACCTTTTAATCAAGATCAAATCAATTATGATGATAATGTTAACCTTTTAAACTAGAGTAAGTACAATGGTGAAACAAACTATTTATTCAAAATAGAACATGGTCAGCCTAAGTAGATCAAATCCTATTTGAAAAATAAGATTACATTCTTATTAAACTCATAGAAATAGGAGCCAAACTTCCCTCATATTTCAATCCTAAAAACTCTAGTAACATAATAAGTAGGAAAGATTTAATTCCTCCAAACCAAGAACAAGCTCCTTTTAACAATCCCATTGGTCAAAACAAAGCAAACCTAGAGTTGACTAGTGAAAAATCTAATCTAAATGTTAGATTATGTATTTAATATGCTTGCTAGTTATATCTAGGTATTTCATCTTTTTCCTAGTTTGTCCTATGTGAGGATTTATCCCACATTACTTAGTCTAGTTTTTTGTTTTGCCTTGCCTACTTAAGTAAGGGCTTCCTATTGTACTAGCATCTCATTCTAAATAACATTTGACTTAATTTGTTTTACATCTCATTTGTTTGCAACTTGCTTATGTGATATTTTTGTTGTTAACACTTTGAAATCTTTGGTTAGAATATATTTACCATTCATAACATGGTACCAGAGCTTTGAGGGTTACAACCATTTACTTTGTTCAAAAAATTTAGATAATTTTGCTTCTACTTCCCTTGCTAGTGCTACTTCTTCCTCTTCTAGATATATAACCATTTTAGAGAGTGGAATTAAAGCTTTGAAGAAATTGAATTGATTGAAGTTTTGAAGAAACTAAGTTTAGAGAGGCATTGGAAGTTTGTTTTTCTCTCTTGGACAATGCCCTCTTTCTCAGACCTACGTTGGAGCAAGGATAGATGAGGCATTAGAATTTATTCTTATAGTTTAGAATTATGTTTGGAAATTGAAGTTGGAGGAAAGAAGGATAGTATGAGAGTTGAATAATTTTTTTTGGAGAGTTAACAAACTAGATCAGAAAGGATGGCATACGTTTCTTCCTCAAGTTCTACTTGGCATCATCTATTGCTTTTGGTCTTGGCATATTCCTTTCCTACATTGGAGTTTCTCTCCAATCTATAGTGGAGAGGTGTTGAAGGAGAGAACATGGAATGCTAGTATTTTTAGACATTTTTTAATACTACTATGTGGAGTGTTGGAAGATCTTATGCCAAGCTTTTGTGGATTGCATTGAATACTGTTGCACTATATGGGTCTGAGCATAACGTCTAAATATGGCATTGAAAACTATTATTGAAGCATTGGAAAGGGGTCTTATGTGCTAGTTATTTTTTAAAGATCTGTTGTAATGGGATTTGAGTGGAGAAGTGTTGAAACACTGATATTTTCAACTTCTTTGTTGGTTTTCTAAAGAGATTCTACTTGCATAGATATTGATGCGTTACAAGATCTAGGTCTGTGTAGAGCAAGGTGGCGTTCTTTTTTTTTAAGACTAGGAAGTTAACTTTTCTTGTTAAAGTCTTGAAGGTGTATTCCATCACTTATAGTTATAATCCACTCTTTTCTCTTCTAAAAATAACCTTTTATTTCATTATTTTATTTATTAGGTTATATGTTTTCCTTCAAGAGGAAGTAAAATTCACTTGCATGTGCATAGAGGTAATTATGAGAATCATTTTTTACATTGGTTTACTTTTATAAGTTTATATTTCAATTATGACTCCAAATAGTGGTTGTATTCCTACTTAATTTTTTGATTTGGTCACTAAAATCAGTTTATAGTGTATTTTTTAATGTTTTGACCCATTTATGGGAATTTGTAGAGCCTATAACTTTTGAATCATAACTTGTATTTGAGTTCTATTTCTTTCAAAAGTGTCTGTCCATTGGTTTCATTAATTTAAAAAATTCACCATGTTTATAAAGTTCCAAATTGAGAGGGTCCTCATTAAAATCTTTTGGCAAGTTGTCTCAATTCCAATTTGTGCACTCTTTTACATTCTTTCTTGTCTTTGGTGATTCACTAGCATGGAATCTGCTTATGGTATTAACCATTTTAAGCCTTTTAATACACACAATTACCATACATGGAGACCTCAAATGGAAATAATTATAAAATACAAAGGATTATGGTCCCTAATGAATGAAACTCAACCACTGTTTACATGAAAGTTTGAAAAAATTCAGCACTAATGTAAGCTTGAAGAGTACATGGGTTTAATAGGGACTTATGTGAGTGATAGTTTTTTATTTCATTTGGATGGGTGTGATACCCCATTCAAAATATGAGATAAGCTAAAAAAAGGTTTATTTTGGAAAGTAGATCACTTGAGAGCCATTCATCTTGAAGTGGAGCTTACTTCACTCAATCTAGATGACTTTGCATCAATTGTAGACTACCTTACTAAGTTTAAACATTTGTTGAAATAGTTGAAAGAGATTGGATAAGATAAGAAAGATGAAGAGTGTGTTTACTTTATTTTTTCAAAGTTGAGTGGTCCATTTTAAATATTTTCTTCTACCTTTTTATTTAGCATGGATGACTTAGGTGCCGCATTCAAAATTATAGATCTAGAGTTTTTTTATGATAGACTTACTAGGAATGAATCCAAATTGTCTCACCTTAAGTCTTCCACCTCTTCAAAATCATTAGTAGCATCAAATCCTAATAATAAGGGAAAAATAAAGAGTAAAAAGAAGAACACTCCTCCGTCTTAAAATAAAACTAAGGCCAACACCAAAACATCTAAACCCAAATCATATTCCAAATATAAAAATAAGTCTAACCTATCATGATCCTATTATGGGGGGACTAGTCATGAAGAGTATATAGGTATTTTAAGAGAATGCAAGCCCTAGAGGATGCCATTAGCAAACACAAAATTTATATCTCCACTTCCTCTCCATCTCATGAGCATGGGAAGCACTTATTGTTGTCAGGAGATCATAATCACCTATTTCAGACACTTGATTTCTAGATTATGGTGCTTCACACCATATGAATTCTTCCAAGGAGTCATTTATATCTCTTGGTTTGAGTTCCACTTCCAATATTTAGGTTGGATATTCTTCCTTTATTTATGTTAATGGAAAGGGTAACATACAAATATATGGTGGACACATCAATGATGCATCACATGTTATAGACATCACCACCAATCTACTTTTAGTTTATCATATTACCATTTTGGTCAAGGCAAGACATTGACTTTCATACCATAGGGTGATTAAGTTCAAGATTTGTTAAAGCCACACAAACTTATTGTTTATGGTGTTTAATAGTTCTCAACTCTATTATTTTGAGGGTTTTGATGGTACTCCTCCTTTAGGGATGTGTTTGGCTTCTCATGCAGATTTTGAGAGTAGGCTTTGGCATGAGATATTTGGACATCTAATTTATAAATATTTGAAGGAGTTGAGCACTAAAAGTATGGTAGAGGGTTTTCTTATAGTTTCTTATATTGATGGATATTCCCTAGTTTTACATTAGGGAAATAACACAAATATCCATTTCCTAATGGTATGTACATGAGAGATTCTTCACCACTTGAGCTTGTGCATAGTGATTTAATGGTCTTTCCTACTCCTTTCAATGGAGTTAAGTATGCATTTAATTTCATTGATAATTTCTTGAGGCATACTTGGGTTTATTTTCTCAAGTAAAAGAGTGATGTCTTTGCTCACTTCAAATTCTTTAAGGCTTTGGTTGAGAAACAGTCTTTTGGTTTCATCAAGAAGCTTCACACAAATAATGGGGGAAGTAATTCAATTGAGATTTATATAATTTTTTGGAAGCTCATGATATTTTTCACTAGTATTATATTGCACATACTCCATATTAGAATGGATTAGCAGAACATAAGATCCAAAATTTGAAGGAGGTGGCTAATTGCATGATGCATTCACAGGATTTACATCCTATCTATTGGGTAGAGGTAATTAATTATAGAAACTACATTCAAAACCTCACATCATATAGACCACTTGAGAATTTGACTCTAGATGAGGCTTTGTCTAGAACCAAGCCTGATGTCTCATTTTTTTGAGTCTTTGGGAGCCTTGCTTGGGTGTTTATGCCAAAGAAGAAAATTAAATACTTGGATAACAAGAGCAAACCTTTGATTTTAGTAGGGTATTGCAAGGACATGTGAGCTTATCATATTTTAGATCCAAATACTCATTATGTTCATTTTTGAACACATATAATTTGATGAACACTTCACATCTCATGATTCTTCATCTTCTTCCATGCCGTCTTCTTCTTATTTTGATAATTCATCACCTCCTCTAGAGGGTGCATTATTTCATGAGCTAGTTCAGGAGATTCCTAAGGAGGTTATAGAGGTTGAGGATCTTACTCACACTGATGTTTACACTATGCTTAGGTGGGCTTGTACTATAATTTATGAGGCCACACCTTTCATATAATATCTTACACTCACTCAGCATAATCATGCACATTCTATAGGTACAAGAATTTTATGTCAGGCATTCTCTAAGGATCCATAATTTTTTTCACAAGCTGATGGGATATAAGCGTGGGATGATGCCATGATAGATGAGTATTATTAATTGATGAAGAATCACACTTGTGATTTGGTAATTATTCCTAAGGGGAGAAATTTGGTTAGGTGTAAGTGGATTTATCACACCAAGTATGAAACTAATGGGTCCATTGATAAGTATAAGGCATGTCTTATTGCAAATGGGTTCTTGCAATCTAAAGGGATTGACTACTCTAAGTCTTTTATGCATGTTGCCAAGATGGATTTTGTTTGCCTTGCACTTTATCTTAATGCATCACATGGTTGGCTAGTGTATCAAATGGATTTTAAGAGTGCCTTCTTACATAAAGACTTGCATGAGTAAATTTATATGGATCATCCTGTTGGGTTTGTTCATGATTATTATCTTGTTTGTTGACTTAAGATGTCTCTTTATGGTCTCAAATAGGCCCCTCAATCTTGGTATGAGAATATGGATTCATTTATTCTCTCCAAAAGCTTTATTTACTACCACTCTAATCCCATAGTGTATATTTAATGTATTAGGGTGGACATTGTTATTTTGTTCTTATATGTTGATGATCTACTTCTCATAGGTAGCTCCTCATCTTAGATTTTAACTATTTAGTAGGTGATTTAAACATAGTTTAACATGATAGATCTTGGTCTGTTGCATTTATTTCTTGGTTTAAAAATTTCACAATCAGATATAAGGATCTATTTGAGTCACTAGAAGTATACACTTGATCTTCTTCAGCATTTTGGCATGGTTAATTATAAGACAAGTCCTCCTTTTCAATTTGGATTGACTCTTACTACCTGTTTTACTACTCCACTTTGTGATGCTACATTATATAGGTAGATGTTTGGGATCCTTATGTATTTGACCCATACTCACCCTGATATTTCATTTGTAGTTGGGCTTGTATCTAGGTTTGCACATGACCATCATAATAGTCATTGATAGGATACTAAGAGAATTTTATGATATCTGTGAGGCACTAATCATTTTAGATTACACTACACTAGGGGTTATACTTAGTTTGTTGGGTACAATGATTAAAATTAGATAGGTTCTCTTAATGGCAGACATTCCACTTTTGGATAAATCTTTTGTATTGGTTATTCACCATTATTTGGTTATGTAATAAGTAATAGGATATTTTAATTTCATATATAGAGGCTTATTATAAGGTAGCAGTTACAATAAGTCATTAGGTTATTTAGCTTTGTTAATTATTGATAGATTTTGGCTTCACATAGGATTCACCTACTATACTTTGGTGTGACAGCCAGAGTGCCATTCACATATATTATAACCTAGTTGATCACCAACAGACCAAGTACATTAAGATACACATGCACTTCATTTATTAACATATTTAGTATGGATTTCTTAGCTTGGAGTATATTCTAACTTAGTAAAAGGTTGTATAAATCTTCATGAAACCTTTTGGATCACGTCATTTCCTTGTGTTGCATGACATGCTTGGGGTTTTAGAATTTGTTTTTAGGTGTTTATGAGGACATATTCCTTCTTAATTTATGGGATACATATGTACGTGAGTACCTTATCATGCCTAGTTATTAGGACTCATACTATGGATATGCCACTATTTCATTTTTGGCTATTGTTAGCACATAAATTTAGTTGAGGTGGGTGTTAGAGAATGTATTTATCATGTTTGCTAGTTATATCTAGGTATTTTATAGTTTCCTAGTTTATCTTATGTGAGGATTTATCCCACATTTATTAGTTAGGATAGTTATTTATTTTACCTTGCCTACTTATGCAAGGGCTTCCTCTTATACTAACATCTCATTCTAAATAACATTTGACTTGCTTTGTTTTGTATCTCATTTGTCTGTAGATTCCTTGTGTGATGTTTTTATCATTAACACTTTAGAATCTTAGGTTGGAATGCATTTGCCATTCATAACACTAAATGTATCTCATGTCAACCTTAAAAAAGGAAAATGAATTCTATCACAATAGGACCCTTAAGACCTAAATCAAATCATGTTTCATTAAATTCAACAACTAAGTCAACAATTAGAAAACTTATTCTCACATGTAAGTACTTCAATATCAAAAACTTCACAAAAACTTCAATAATCCAATACCAATTAGGCTCATGAGCCATAAAAACATACATTAATATACCCCCATCATCATCACTCAAGGGTACACCATTTTTCACAAAATGACAAGTTATGAAGGATGATCTCCAAGGACTATAAGATAGAATCCATAATCATAATAGAAAGTATATATTTGAGGAGTTTTTACCTTATCCCTTTGATATATAAATCCTATAAATACCATTTTTTCCTTACTTTAAACCACCCAAGTATTAAAAATACAAAGGAAAGGACAATCTAAGAGAGCATGTTGAAGGATTTTTAATGTCTAGTCAAGAGGTTGCATATAGTGAAAATTACTTAAATTGATTATTCCATCAACATTTAAGGGGATAATCTTTGGAATGGGTTTTGCATCTATCTAATGGATCCACCATAATGGTTTCATATCTGTCTAAAATATTTATATAAAAAATTCTCTTACAATGTTGAACATGAACTTACAATGATGGACTTATGTAATCCCAAACAAAAGAATGGATAAATATTATCTTCAATCCTACAAAGATGGAGAAGCTTAACTAGAAGGTTCCCTTGGATAATACCTAAAAAATAGCTGGTCAATATTTGTGTCTCCAACCTCAATCAATAAATGAATTTTCATCTACAAGTTCACTATGCCACTACCTCTGATAAAATCATTGAAAAATACATTCAGATCGAGAAATCCCTTATTATTAAAAGATTGATTAAAATTTTCCTTAAGGATCATTAAAATTAAACACAATTAAAAACCTATATTCTTTATAAAAAACTAAGGTGTTTTAGGTGAAAAATATACTAATTCAAAAAACATTTAGGCCTCTTAAATCACTTCCAATATTACCATTTTTAGGGGCTATCCTAAACTAGATATCAAGCCATTATACTCTTTTAAGGGAATCATTAGAAGTTGTCTTTGATAAATTGGTCATAAAAAACATGAGTATTTTTCTATAAACCAAACCCTTTGATGAAAGAAAACTAAAACCCACATGTTAAAAAGAGAATGAATGCTATGAGTTTCATAAAATCAAAGGGCATTCAACCAATAGATGCATGAAGTTGAATAATTACATCGAAGATTTGATTGATAATGGAGATTTTGTAATCAAATGAAGTGCATCCACCTCAAATAATGAAAAATTGGGTATATAAAAATAAATCTTTCAAAAACATGATCAACCTCATCCCAAACTGAGTCAAGGTCAAAAAGCCCAATCTATAATGTCAAATATAAAAAATTGCCAATTCTTATAGTGTAATTGTGGGTCACATTAAACAAATAGACAATCATGTTTCAACCACTAAAGTCAAATCCCTAGATTGTGCTATCACAATTATGGTTAAAAAACATTATGAAAAGGCCCCCTCTACCTACCCATGAATGATAATACAACCTTCTTGACCAATTTGAGAAATCCCTTGCCCATATCTCTATCCTATATCTTCTCAAAACATCCACTATTTATAAGGACATATTGTTCAAAATTATTCAAGAGTCAAGAGTATTGAATGAAATTTATGTACCCAAATTCTAATAACTTTTTGAATGCATGCCTTTGAGTCATGAAGTCATCTTTGACCAACATGACAAACCTCCCATTGGGCCATCACATAATATCTAGTTATATATCAATACATTCATCATCAAACATAAAGTAAAAAGTGTGGTTGTAGACACTGAATCATGATTGAATATTTTCACTTTGACCTTAATTAAATAGTTGGGTTACTTTGAAACATCATTAGACTCAAACACCATCACCATGAAGGCCTATGATAATACTGAAATGGAATCAATATGCATTATATATCTTCCAATCGTGGTTGGGCCTATCATACAACAAACCTTGATCCATATCATTGATCCTATCTTCCCTTGTAACATCCTTATTGAGAAACCATAGATTCATACCATGTTAACTAATGCATACAATTTCTATTAATGCATTAAATTTCTAAATTTAGGCATGGAAATGACTATCCTAACTAATCTTTGACCTTTCCAATATTTTTTTTGGAAGAGTGATATCATAACACCAATTACTATCCCATTATCCAAATATCCTCTAAAATGGAAATATCCACATCACTAGAACCAATAAATACTTTATCCTACATACATCCAAATGACCTCCCATCTACATCTAAAACCCATCTTCTAAATCTTGTTTCAAGATAGTTGATAAAGGACAAGGAAAATATGAAATTACAAGATACTTTATATGTGGCTAAACCCACCATTTTTACTTGAATTTGTGTTAGGCCCAACATGAACATGAAGATAAATCTAATCTCCTATTAGTTTGGTACAACCACTTTTGTAAAATCAAGGTTTATTACATATGAGAAAATTGAAAGATCCAACTAATCTTGTTTATATGATGATGAACTAAAAATTTGTTTTCAAAGTAATGAATATCCTATAGCAATAAAAATGTGTCAAATCATGAAATACAAAGGAAAAGGACTAGGAATTCATGAAAATGGAATTTGAGAACCTATAAAAGTTCACACAAATAAATAATCCCAAACATCATATAACAAAAAGTTGGTGATTAGTATAAGGGTTTTAGTGACACTTCCATGATATATGAGGATGCTTCTTTCACCATTTAAATAAGGTCCTCTCATAGTATCTATTAATATTTTTTTACCACCTATATTTTTAATGATCTTGATGTCCTCACCATAAAACTTGACCTCTAATACCTTTAATTTATCAACTCAGATTGACAAGATCACATACCAATTTATTTAGTTCGAAATGATGAAGCTATCATATAATTAATGGGAATTCAAGATGGTATCCCACCAAGGGATAAAAAAAATGGGTTTGAAATCAACCAAGATACATCACCACATTTTGGGGAGTAGGAAGAGTTCTTTAGTCAGAATAAATATAAAAATTAAAAGAAGCAAAAAGCTAATAAATTGAATTCCCCTAGTGAAAACATGTTTAAGGCACCATCAGACCCAAAAAATCAAAATAAAGAGAATAAAGATGATTCTATTGGTGAAAACCTTTCTAAGGCACTAATAGATGAGGAACTCAACCTTCCCTCTACACCAACACAGTTACATGATTACTCTAAAATACATTTTGAGAAAAATATTGATGTCAATATTTAAACATAAGAGAATCCTAAGATAATTAAACTTGTATCTAATCTTAGTCTCAAGGAATAGGAAAATTTAGTCACTCTCCTAAAATAATTTTTTGGTCATATGATGATATGCCCTAATTGGATTTATCCCTTGTGGTACACCACCTTGTTGTACATAAAGATGTTAAACTAGTCAAATAAAAAAAAGAAAGATGCATACCAAAGTGGCCCTTTCTTCCAAATAACTATAAAATATCTTAGATGTTGGGTTTATATGACCAGTTTATTATTTTGAATGATATATAATATTGTCCCTATCAGTAAGAAACTAAGAGGTATCCAAGTGTGAAAAAACTTCCATGACATCAATAAGGTGTGTCTAAAAGATGATTTTAATTACCAAATATTGAAATGATCATCAAATAAATAACATGAAATGAAATGTTATTTCTCACAGATGGTTTTTCAAGATATAATAATATCAAAATTAGACATGAGGATCAACATAAAACAACATTCACTACACCTTGGGAAAAGTTTTGTTACCAAGTCAAGCCTTTTGGTTTAAAAAGTATTGGTACTACCAATAAAATAGCCATGATTGATATATTATATAACATGATCCATGATATAGTCAAGGATTATTTGGATGACATATTAGGTAAAAAACTAGAGTAATACATCTCACCATTATATGAATAATCTTTGAAAGACTGAGAAAATATAAGGTTTGCCTAAATTATAAAAAGTGTGTCTTTGGTGTCACATAAGGTAAAATATTAGGATTTATTTATCTATAAGTGGTATTGAGGTTGATATAGAAAAATTAAAATTCATTTTAGAAATTCCTTCTAAAAACCTTAACCAATTGTATAATTTATAGGAAAAAATCAAGGCAATTAGAAGATTCATCTCATAAATTACAACTAAATGTCAACCATTCACACATATCTTAAAAAGGGAAAATGTATTTCATTGGAATCGATAATGTCAAAAGGATTTTGAGAAACTTAAACAATAACTTTCAAATCTACCAGTGTTAGTTCCACCTACTTTAGGTAACCTCTCCTACTTTACATATTAGTGTCATATTTTGCCTTGGGAGTCTTCTTGGCTCAACATGATGATCAAGGAACATAAAGAAATATTTATTATCTAATATTAACTTTTGTATCATGTGAAATCAATTACACCAAAATTGAGAAGGCATGTCTAGCTATTATTTTTCCTTCTAAAAAATATGACACTATATGCTCAATAACAAAACCAAACTTGTTTCCAAGGTTAAACCTTTAAAGTGTCTTTTATCAAAATAATATTCTTGATGTGGGGCTTGTACACACCCATAAATTTAACTAGGTATATTCTAACATTTTAGGATCTTAATGGAGGTAAAATCCACTCCAAGGCATAAGTTGTAGGTATGGGTTAAATAACCTAGTGGTGGAATAACATGCTAAGCATGTAAGTTGTTAACTGGGTATACTTAAATTAAAATGAATTCTAATAAATAAATTAAAACCTAATTAATTTGGGAAGATCCCCCATTGAAATAATACCAATCCAATATCCTTCTAAGTAACTATGTTATTTAGTCTCTAGGCATGAAGTTTAAGGCAAAATGGGTAAGAAATAAAATGTCTCAATTGTTATCCAAACCATTCACACACTGTAGAGCTCATTGAGAGATTTTTGGTGCATTTTTTAGTTTGAAAAATGGATCCCATAAGTGCAAGATATGACTAGTCAAAGTTAGTTAAAAGCCAACATAATGGGTCAATGGGTCAAATCCAGTCAACAAGCATTAAAAAGTTTGAAAAATGTAAATGGGGCCATTTAAGTTTAAAAACTCATTGAATACCTTTTTAAACCACCCATTTTCCAACCACCTCCATGTGGTATGTGGAAACATGGAATATGTGGCTTTAAACATGGAGAAAAGTATTTTTTTTTAATAAAAAGATATGAAATGAATTGGAATATGGGATAAGCTTCATCCCACAAACAAAGGCACGAGAAGGGGTTTTATCCTTTACCTTTTATTTTAAGCATTTTTATAAATCCTACCCATGTATTCCATGGGTTTGGGAAGGCTATATAAGAACACGGGGTGTCATTTGCAATGCACATTGGATAAATTAAAGCTTATGAAATGTGCTTAACTTCATATGAAAGGAATTATAGCTAGAAGATCCAAAGTAAATATATTTACATGATCTTGGCTAAGTAGAGGATGTTAACACACAAAGTTTTGAGGATTCATTTTGATTTACTTTGATATTATAAGTTTTACATCAAGATATTTAATGGATCAGTCATGCTGGAGTGGTTTGGGGACATAGAATATTGTTGAACCCCATAAACAAATTTATGTTGTTGTTCTCTATTGCTTTTGTTTAGTTTTTCCTATTTATAAGCAAAAATCCATTCATTTTTAAATAGTTAAAAATATATTTTTAAAGAAAATTATTTATCAAATTATTTAAGATCATTATTTGATAATGTTAATGGATCAGTTTAGTATTAGAGCTGGTGATCTACACCAAATAACAGTAGTTTTGGATTGTAAGTGGATTGTTTATGTTAACTAGGTCAAGATCTAGACGTGATGAAGGTGAATTAGAAGAGTACAATCCTAATATAGGTACATGGTGTGCAAATCAAATGACACCAATGGAAGGGGAATTAGATCAGGAACGAGACTTTCACCAATCTTTTGAGAAAATGAAAAGCATGATAGAAGAGCTCTATCATGAAAGCCAAAGTTGAATAGCATGGGAAACTAAATGTAAAGTTGAAGATGAAATTCCTTGGTCTCCTAAAACTCCCAGAGAATCTAATGATAAACCACTAAAAATATTTTAATCTCTTCCTTATTTAAAGCTTGATACTAAGTTTGAGTTGCCTATATATAATAGAGAGTTGAATGTAGACAAATTGGATGATTGGATTAAGTATATTGATGTATATTACAGGATTTAGATATTATATATGAAACAGTGAAAATTTAGTTAGCTACATTTTGGATGGGTGGTACAACACTTATCTAGTGGGAAAGCAAGCGATAAGAGGATTTAGTCAAACAAGGTAATGTGATTTCTTCTTAGAATGAATTCATTTTTGAGTTACGTAAGCAATTTTATCTTTTGGGCTACATGTGATAAGCCATGATGGATTGGCAAACTCTTAGGCAAGCTAAGGGCCAAAGTGTATAAGATTATACATAGGAGTTTAAGAAGAAATCTTTGAATTTGAATATTCCCTTACACACACAGAAGACTTTGATGAAGTATATTGGTGGGTTACATAGTTATCTATGACATATGACACTAGTTTTAAATCTTACTAATTTGGATTATGTTTGCATACAAGATACTCACTTGGAATCTAGGTGAAAATGTCTAAAGAGAGCTTTCCCAAGCAAAAACCCAAGCAATTTAAAAGCAAGGACAAAGGTCCAAAAGTAAAAGGTAAGCAAAAAATGACTTATACAATTAAAAAGGAAGATGAAAATACATTTTGTAATCATTACAAGAAAAATCATGATGAATCTAAGCATTAGAAATTACATCCATAACTAAAACCTAAATGGTTAAATAATAATAAAGGGAAAGAGAATAAAACCAATACTATAGTGCATGATCTTGGATCTAATTCTAGTGATGAGACCAAGATCATGGCCATGAGTTTAAAAGGTTTTAAATCTTCCTCTTCTTCTAGCACTAGTTCACCTAATGTTGCATCTTCCTCTAAACAACAATCTATGCATGATGAGAAGAAAAGAAATGAGATTTTACACCCGAGACTTGTTTCTAAACATAGTAAAATAGAAACTCTATTTGATAGTGGATCTCAAGCTAATTTAATTTCAGAAGAGGTTGTGAAGAAATTGGAACTCCAAACCAAACCACATCCTAAGCCTTATCCTTTAGGCTAGGTTTGTGATGATGCAAAATTGAAATTAACAAGAACTTGTAGACTTAGATTCTCCATTACTAATAAGTTCATTGATGAGGTTGATTTGGATGTTTTTCCATTAGACATTTGTGGTGTGGTTTTGGGAATTCCTTATCTTTATGATCGTAAAGAAATATTCTATAGGGAAGATAATAAGTACTTACTTTTTAAAGATGGGATTGAATATATTGTTAGAGGTCATCATGTCAAAACAAGTCTTTATTTGGTTACTATTGGGTAGATGAAAAGGCTTTAGAGAATTATGATCCTAAACATCATAATGAATTGCTTAAAATTGTTTCTAACTATGATGATGTTTCTCAAGATCCACAAGGTCTACCTTTTAAAAGAAGGGTTTAATATGAGATAAAATTATTTCAAGATGAACCTCTTCTAAAATTGATATGTATAGATTATTTATATTTTAAAATGAGGAAATCAAGAAGATGGTGATGGAACTATTGGTAAAAGGAATTATCCACCCAAGTTCATCCCCTTGTGGTTTGCCTATCATTTTGGTGCCTAAGAAAGATGAAATATGGTGAATGTGTGCTGATTTTCATGCCTTGAATAAAATTACAATGAAAAATAATTACCCTCTTCCTCGCATTGATGATTTATTAGATCAGTTGAAAAATGTTATTTATTTCACTAAGTTATACTTAATAAGTGGTTATCATCAGTTGAGAATAAATGAAGTTGATATTTTGAAAACTATTTTTAAAACAAAATAGGGTTTGTTTGAATGGCTTATTATAACTTTTGGATTGTGCAATGCACTGGATACATTCATGCATGTGATGGATGATGTTTTTAGGCCATTCATTGATAATTTTTTGATAGTCTACTTAACTGATATTTTTATTTTCATTCAATCATGGGATGATCATGTCATTCATATTCATAAAGTATTAGATGCTTTGAGAAAGGAGAAACTATATTTGAAGATGTATAAATGTGAATTTGGGAAAACATCTTTGGTTTATTTGGGTTATGTTGTGGGACATGGTCAATTGAAAATTTATCCTATAAAAGTTGAGGTCATTATTAACTGGACTAAAACTAATAGTGTAACAAAGGTTAGAAGCTTTGGTATAGTTTAGTATTGGAGAAAATTTATTTCTAACTTCTCATTAATTTCATCTCCTTTACATTATTTGACTAGAATTAAGTAGGTATTTTAGTGGGGAGGCAAACATCAAAGAGATTTTAATATACTTAAATACAAAATAAGTATCGATCTTGTCTTAACACTTATAGATCTGCAACAACCATTTGAGATTGAGACAGATGTAATTAATTACACTATGGGGGAAGTTTTGATGTAAAAAGGAAATTGGTTTGTTACCATTCAAAAACCTTCCCAAGTGTGATAAGAAACTATCCTACTTATGATAAATAATTCTATGCTTTGGTG
Organism: Torreya grandis; assembly: GCA_037957365.1. Classification (NCBI taxonomy): domain Eukaryota; kingdom Viridiplantae; phylum Streptophyta; class Pinopsida; order Cupressales; family Taxaceae; genus Torreya; species Torreya grandis. Next base: position 1,694,697 of record JARHVA010000505.1, on the reverse strand, counting down.
CAGAGTGTGAAGAAATAGAAGCACTATTTGATGGGCAAAGAGATAGTGATTCACACTAATCATCAACCACTACAATATCTTCATTCACAAACCAAGCTACAACAATCAAGTCATTTTTTTTAGATGGGACTCTTGAAAAAGTTTCACCTTGTGATAAGGTATAAGAAAGGTACACAAAACAAGTTTGCTGACATGATTTCTAGACCTCCTATTATTGCATCAGTTCTTTTATATAATAGTTCTTTAATCCATAAAAGTTGTAAAAAACAATATATTAATGATGTTGACTTTAAGGAAGTGTATGAAGATTTTATGAGTGATAAACAATGAGAGAATTTGAATATCATGTGTATGATGGACTCTTATATCATCTTGGAAAACTTTATATTCCACAAGATGAATGAGTGCATATGGTAAGAGAAGCTCACACTTATCTTATTTTAGGTCACTTTGGTATTGGTAAGATAGTTGCACAATTATAGAGGTATTATTATTGGCCTCATATACAAGAATTTGTTGAAAAATATATAAGGAGTTGTATTTTTCATGTTAAAATTAAGCCTAGTAATAAGAAATTGGTTTTATGTAGACCTCTCCCAATTCCTAATAGACCTTGGGAAAGTATTATATGAAATTTTTAGGAGGTTTACCTATGACATGAAGGAAACATGATTATCTCTATGTCATTATGGATAGATTTAGTAAAATGTGTGTATTAGTTCCTTGTACTAAATATGTTAATAGTGAAGGGGAAACACACTTATTTTTTAGCATGTTTGGGTTCATTTTGGATTGCCCACATCTATTATCTTTGATCAGGATTCTCAATTTCGTAGAAAATTTTGGTCAAATTTGTGGGAATTGATGGACACTAAGCTAAAAAAATTACTACATTTCATCCACAAACCAATTGATAGATATAGGTGTTTAATCATATAGTGGTACATCTACTTCAAGGTTATTAAAGTAAACATCATAAATTATGGGATGAATATCTATGTTATGTGAATCATGCTTATAATAAAGCACTAAATTCTTCCACACAAAAGTCTCTTTTTGAAACTTGTTTTGGTTATCTACCTAAGTCACCATTTGACTTCACATTAGAGAAGGAATAAATTGTAGATGGTCAAGTTGATGTTGAGAAGGATAAGAAGTTCATTCAGAAGATACAATTGGTTCAATAGGTTGTCATGGAATAGTTGGAGAAAAGTCAATAAATTACAAGGCTAGGTAGGATAGACATTGAATTGATCATCATTTTCAAGTTAGTGATCAAGTATGGCTTGATATCAATAAGGAGAGGCTTACATGTTAAGGCAAAAATCTTAAACCAATTTTATATGGTCCATTTAAAATTTTGGAAAAGATTGGTAATAATGTTTTTGGGTTAAATTTACCACCATACATATAGATTTATTCCATTGTGAATGTTGAAAATATGAAGTTGTATGAGCCTCCTATGATTCTGGATTATGATGAAAGTATTTTTGTACCTTTTGTTGAAGATTTTTCTCTAGAGTATCTGAATGAATTATAGGATACCATTCTTGAAAAGAAAGTGAGAACTTCGTGAAGAGGTGATGTTGAATATCTTCATGTGGGTCTAAAAGGAACACATATAGGGAAGGCTAAGTGGATGGAAATTATAAAGGTTAGGGATAAATACCCTCACCTCACTTAGGATAAAATGAATTTTGGAGGTCTAAAGCTCCTCAATGGGGAGGAGTGATCTGAGAGGATCCCCCATTGAAATAATACCGATCCAATATCCTTCTAAGTACCTATGTTATTTAATCTCTAGGCATGAAGTTTGAAGTAAAAAGGGTAAGAAATAAAAGGTATAAATTCTGATTCAAATAATTCACACAATGTAGATCTCATCAAGATCTTTTTGGTGTATTTTAGTTTGAAAAATGGAGTTTGTAAATGCAAGATATGGCCGATCAAAGTTAGTCAAAAGATGACAAGTCAATAAGTCAAATCTAGTTAACAAACATTAAAAAGTTTAAAAAATGTAAATGGGCCTATTTAATTTTAAAAACCCATTGAATACCCTTTTAAACCACCCATTTTTCTACCACCTTCACATGGTATATGGAAACATGGAATATGTGGCTTTAAACATGGAGAAAAGTATATATTTTTTAAATAAAAGATATGAAATGTGTTGGAATATGAGATAAACTTCATCCCACAAATAAAGGCATGGGAAGGGGTTTTATCCCTTACCTTTTATTTTAAGCATTTTGATAAATCCTACCCACATATTCCATGGGATTGGGAAGGCTATATAAGGGTACAGGGTATCATTTGTAATGCATATTAGATAGATTAAAGCTTATGAAGTGTGTTTAGCTTCATATGAAAGGAATTAAAGATGGAAGAGCCAAAGTACATATATTTATGTGATCTTAGCTAAGCATAGGAAATTAATGCACAAATTTCTAAGGATTCATTTTGATGTACTTTGATATTGTAAGTTTTGCATAAATATATTTAATGGATTGGTCACGTTGGAGTAGACCCAGGGACATAAACAATTGTCAAACCCCCTAAACAAACTTATGTTGTTTTTCTCTATTGATTTTGTTTAGTTTTTCTTATTTATAAATAAAAATCCATTCAATTTTTAATATTTAAAAAAATTGTTTTCAAAGAAAATTATTTAAGATCATTATTTGATAATGTTAATGGATCACTAGTTGGGTTAGATAGATGGACACTATTCTAAAGTGGGTAGATCTCAGTCAAAGAAAATTCAAAAGGAGGGAAGGGTAGAGTATAAAAGAGGTCTCTATGGTCTCAAGGGATTACTTCTTAGGTTGTTTTTATTTATAGACAAGTGTTTTTATAACTAATGTTTGTTGTTGGTAGTTATTGTACACTCATAGATAAACACAATTAGGCAACTTGGGATGAAATGGTATAGGGAACTTTAGGATCTTCACTAAAGGTTACTCTTTTTAGAGTATATATTTCATAGCCTTACTCAGGATATTAAAACTTAGACTAGAAAGGTATATATGGTAGTTATGGATCACACTTAGAAAACTATATTAAAGGGAAACACTCTTACACACTTAGAAAATTAATATAATGAACCAATTACTTGAAATCAATAACACTTTCTAACTATTTAATGTCTATTTCACATTCAAAATCAGCAGATATCAATGATAAAGATAGGAATTATTCTAGTAGCTCTTTCATACTTCAAATTATTGAATTAAAACAACTAAAGGAAACAAAAACTTAATTACATAGAAATGGAAGGAAAATACATCCACACAGTTGCATGACAATTGAAACAACTTCTTCCTATATTGATAAATTTTTGACCCTTTGGAATTGTTGGGTGAATATTTTGTTGTCAACTAACTAATGACAAAATGGGTATATCAACCACAACACAGGGAGATTTATGCCACAAAAAGTGTGGGTTTACTAGATCTAGACGAGGTAAATCTCTCCTCTCATCAAGGGGAGGTTCCATATGAATATTTATATGCTATATGTATATATAATTAAATAGAAAATAATACTTGAAGTGGTATAACAACATCCACCTCTCTTTTTTCAAAAGTGATGTCCAAGGAACAAGAGAGAGAAATCTTGGTCATCGGCCAACAACATTCCTCTTCTTTCAAGAGTGGTATCCAGTGTAGAGCAAAAAGTCACCTGTAGTAAGTAACAAAGTTCACAAAGAAACCTACGTAAGCACAAAGTCTTCCATTGTCTCCCTCACCAATTCAGAATATGCGAAACCATAGAGTGAAATGAAGCACAAAGTCTTCGCCTAAAACTACAAAGGATAAAAGGATCACAAAGATAAAAGTAGCTCAAAGTCTCTCTTTTATCTTTTAGAAATGTCCTCAGATAATATCAACACACACACTTTGCTTATTAAATCAAACAAATAAGATATTATCAGGAAAGAGGACATAAGAACTATTTCCTAAATAACACAGATAACTTCAACACAAAGTCTGAAATAAACCCACTTTTCATTCATTCAACAAAATATGATTTACAAGTTGAGCAGAAAGTCTCAAGACGTGTCTCAATTTTAGCAAATTTTTTGCTCTCAATTATCAGAGATCCATTTACAAAAGAGGTCTCCACTATATATAGGGAGAAACCTTCAAAATTAAAAATATTAAAATATAAAAATATCTTAGTCAAAGATGAGTCATCTTTGACTTTTGAGATATTTTTCTGGATTTTTTACATGTAATTACATATGAGAAAAATACACGTAAAAATGTTCCAAGTCAATTACAAAGTGCATTTTGAATAAAGCATGGAAGAACAGCTGCAATCTTTATTTCCAGTCTTCTTCATGGTCTTCGCCTTCTTCAGAAAAACTTTAGTGATTTGGAAAAATTAACAATCTAGGAAAACTGCACATTTGAGTGATCATGACTAGGAAAATGCACTTGAAAAGGGATGAGACAAAAGTGGGTTGGAAAGTGAGAGGAAAATGGGGAGGAGGCGTGAAAGATGAAAAAAAGAAAATTTCTCTAGAGTTAGAGAAAAATGGGGAGAAGGTATGTAGGGGTAGAAAAAATTGCTGCCCTTGCATATTGGAGAAGTTCTTGTGCATAGGCAGAAAAATTGCCACCCGTGCATGTCAGGGAGAGTATGTCAGTGAAGAAGAACGTGTAAGGGTGGAAAAAATCACTACCCTTACACCTAGAGGATAGAAAATAGGGATGTATGGGTAGAAAAAATTTCCACTCATAAATGGAAGAGACCAAAAGATGCAAGGGCAACAAAAATTGCCGCTCTTGCATGACAGATGCAAGGGCGACAAAAAATGTCGCCTTTGCATGGAGGATGAAAACATTTATCACATTTTGATGAATCATAATAGGACACGTGATGTATTTTGCTTAACTTTTAGAAGCTTAAGAAACCTTTGCAGGTCCTGCAAAAGATGATACATGGCAGCTTCCATTGCACTTTGTCTTTTTCCATCAAGATTTTCTCTTCAGTTGGGCTTTTCCTTTTTTGGCGGACTTTTCCTTCGCTTTGTCTTTTTCTATCGGGCTCTCTTCTTGGGTGAATTTGAAGGAATTTTGCCTTGGTCATTTCCATCGAACAAAAAGTTTGAAGGAATTGTTCCTTTTGGGCCTTGAACCAAATCCAAAGGAATTCTATCTCTTTTGGCTTCTCTTTGACCCTTGAACAAATGCGTTAAACCAACCACTTGTTGAACCTACTACTGATGCTTGTCGATGGAGATTTCTATTTGAACCAAGGTGATGAACCAATTCCAAAAATGACCAATTGTTAGAAACTGATTCTTTTAATTGAACCCACCTGCAGAAGCCGTGAAGCCCATTGAACCTGCTAATCTGAAGCATGTTGAGTTTGTAAAAACATATATGCAGAGTCCATAGATTTTTGAGAAAGCTTTGAAAAATGAAGAACCTAAAAGCTCAGAACAATTTTTGAAAGGGAAAGAGAGGATTTTGATCTATAGGTTGTCCCAAAAATGAGTGGCATTTTTTGGGGACAACAGCTGTCTCCAGTTGGGGAACTTCCTTCTATTGCAAAAATATATTGAAGGGAGTAGAATCTAGAATCTCCAGTGCCTTAGAAGCATGCCATTGGGCTATGGAGTCATGCTACCCAAAAATAAAGTCTCTAAAAAAAATGAAAATCAAAAGCACAAAACAAAACTAAAGACTATACATATATACATATGTACATATGATCTTATCTAATGCCTCAAGATTTGAAGCACTTTAGATGCCACCCACTGTGATATATTGAAAATGGTGTGCCATCCTGATAAACCAGTAGGAAACCATTTTATCCCCAGAATTGGTGATGGGTGAATATAACTCTCCACCAAAAACCACTTTTTTGTGCCTTCCCCTTGGTTCTCTTCTCTTGCTTCCCCTTGGCAAGACTTGCTTTCTAGTCTGAAAACCATGAATCTTGGTTCTCCTACGTATTCCCTTTTTATGATTCTAATGGGTAGTAGCCCAGTCTATTACCATAATTTTCTATTCTAATAGTTTAGTCCAACACATGTCTTGATTGTCCCCTTCAGATGTTTGGCAGACCACCGGCTCGACATCTCCTTTGTCTCGAGTAGCTCCCCATTTGAGTAACAGAAATTCATACTCAACAGTGTTGTTGGTGTTGTTGAATTGCAACTCATGTAAAGAAGGAAGAATATCCCACTTAGGAGATATCAACACCAACTTGGCCCCAACACCTATAGAGGAATTGTTGCCATCCATTTCCTAGATCCAAACATCACCAAAAATGGATCTTCTATCATATTTGTCTTCATTAGAGACAGAAGACCCTTTTTCATTTGTACTGCACCCTAACAATCCTTCTGATGTCTAGTTTGAATCAATTCCTAGATCACCACCTATCAGACTTTCATCTCTAGGAACATGGATGTCCTCCGTGGTCAAGAAGTAATCACACCTGCTTGAAAAATCAAACAAAATTTGAGCTTTAGGGGCTGACGTTTGGGTCTTGACATCTTGTACCAACTTGTCTAATTGATATGGGTTGGACTACAGGACTTCAAATTTAGTGATTTGACTTTTGGTCTTTCTGATATGATTATTTATGTCAAATGACTGAATTGGACTAGGCACAGAGGATGGGAGTTCATCCTTTTGGTTTTTGGGAGGGGAGGGAGGACTGATCTATGAAGTTGAAGTAAAAAGTGCAGAGATGTCTTGGATACTTACTTTCTCAACAATCACTGGGTCCTTTAGCTAGATAGGCAGAGTGGTCCCACTCTTAGCAATCAAAATTACAGGCTAAGGTCGCTCCTCTATTTCTCCTTCATCAACTTGTTGAGCTAACTAATTCTGGGACTAGGTGATCACAGCATATGATCCCTCAAATGCTCCACCTTTACTTCTGGGTTCATCCTGGTAATCCAAGAAATTGATGTGGGAGTCACCAACTAACTCTTCTTGCTCCTCTATAAAAATACTAGCGTCATTTTCTTGATTAAACTTAGGTTGGAAAGAGAAATCATGCTCTATTTTCAAAAACCCAACTACTGTGTTGGCTAGAGGTGCTTCAATGGAAAGGTTACTCTATGGGGGAGGAAGATGATTGGGTTGCCCTTGATGTGCCTGATCATGGAATGTCCTCCTTGGTGCATCTCTATATGAAGGAGCAGATGACATCCCTTGTGCCATTTGTGTTTTGAGGGCCAGCACTTCATTTGCTAGCTTCTACACCATTAGATTAGTGGTGGCTGCAGGTGAGTTATCAGAAGACGAGGAAGATGCACCTCTATTTCAATCCCTTTTTATCTTTCTATCCAAGATAAGGTCAACTTCTAACTCAGTGGCCAAGTCTTGAGCAACCTCAAGGTTTATATGTCTAGCCTGTCTCAATAGAAAACTCACTTTAGGCAGCTGTGAGTTGATGAAAAAACACATGAGATTTTGAGGTGTCAGTTAGGTGATCATGGGAATCCTGTGCCTGAGCTTGTTGAACCTAGCAATGAAGTACCTCATAGGCTCATGGGGCTCTTTCTTCATTTGAGTGAGCTGGGCTAGCAAGGCATGTGCATCTTTTGCAAGCTTAAATTTAGCTTCAAATTTTTCTTTTAGAGTGTCCTAGTCAGTCACTGATCCTGTCTGTAGATGGTAGAACCAGTCTGCAGTAGTGCTTTGTAGTGTCTCCATGAACAACCTGACTGCTATGTCTTCAAATTCCACCCCTATTATGCCACAGGCTATGCTGAAAGCTACAATGTGTTCATCAAGATGAACTTTCCCATCACCAAAGAATTTGGTGAAATTTTTCCTTGAAATACGTGGAAGCTCATGTAGGGGTGGAGTCAAATTAAGTGGACCAAAAGAGTTACCCCAAGGGCCTTAAGCCATGATTTGATTATGTAAAAGTGAGATCACAAATCTAGGTGTAGAATGGATAGGCAAAGCTCTGCTAGCGGCAAAAAAAGAAGCTCTACCTTGTGCTAGTGACCTAGTAGGGCTAGGAGGAAAACTCCTAGATTGTTTAAGGTGAGGTTGTGGAGGAAACAACTCAAAATTACTCTTTTGCACCAACTCAAAAGTAGGGTCACAACACCTTGGGATTTTTGGCCTTTGGTATAATGTGGAGTTGCTAGATTACAGATCAAAAATGGAAAAGAGCAGGATCTGCTTCAGCTTGAAGCTTGAGACTTCAAATTACATGCTCTTCCGAGTGGCTTTAGTTCTACAAAATAGATAATATAATAGAGATGGACGAAGATGGTAAGGCTATAATGATAATGGATAAGACATGGAATAGAGTCACCAGACTATGTAATGGATAAGGATAGGGACTGCTTCAATCTAAAACTTGAGGTTTCAGACTGCATGTTCATACCCAATAGAGTCACCAAAAACTATTGAGTGAATATTTTGTCGTCAACTAATTGATGACAAAATGGGTATATCAACCACAACACAGGGAGATTTATGCCAAAAAAAGTGTTGGTTTACTAGATATGGATGAGGCAAATCTCTCCTCTCATCAAGGGGAGGTTCCCTATGAATATTTATATGCTATATGTATATATAATTAAATAGAAAATAATACTTGGGGTGGTATAACATCATCCACCTCTCTTTTTTTAGAAGTGATGTCCAAGGAACAAGAGAGAAAAATCTTGGTCATCGGCCAACAACATTCCTCTTCTTTCAGAAATGGTATCTAGCGTAGAGCAAAAACTCACTTGTAGTAAGTAACAAAGTTGACAAATAAACTTACATAAGCACAAAGTCTTCCATTGTCTCCCTCATCGATTCGAAATATGCGTAACCGTAGAGTGAAATGAAGCACAAAGTCTTTGCCTGAAACTACAAAGGATAAAAGGATCACAAAGATAAAAGTAGCTCAAAGTTTCTTTTTTATCTTTTAGAAATGTCCTTAGATAATATCAACACACACACTTTGCTTATCAAATCAAACAAATAAGATATTATCAGGAAAGAGGACATAAGAACTATTTCCTAAATAATGCAGATAACTTCAACACAAAGTCTGAAATAAACTTGCTTCTCATTCATTCAACAAAATATGATTTATAAGTTGAGCACAAAGTCTCAAGAAGTGTCTCAATTTTAGCAAAGTTTTTGCTCTCAATTATCAGAGATCCATTTACAAAAGAGGCCTCCACTATATATAGGGAGAAACCTTCAAAATTAAAAAGATTAAAATATAAAAATATCTTAGTCAAAGATGAGTCATCTTTGACTTTTGAGATATTTTTCTAGATTTTTTACATGTAATTACATATTATAAAAGTACATGTGGAAATGTTCCAAGTCAATTACAAAGTGCATTTTGAATAAAGCATGGAAGAACAACTTCAATCTTTATTTCTAGTCTTCTTCATGGTCTTCACCTTTTTCAGAGAAACTTTAGTGATCTGGAAGAACTTTTTTTGAAAAGATGTCAATAAAGAGGGAGCCTTTAGAGAAACTATAGTAATAATCATGATTGTGCAATTAAGGGAAAAATTAACAATCTAGGAAAATTGCACATTTGAGTGATCATGACTAGGGAAACATGCTTGAAAAGGGATGAGATGAAAGCGGGTTGGAAAGCGAGAGGAAAATGGTGAAGAGGCGTGAAAGACGGAAAAAAATAAAATTTCTCTAGAGTTAGAGAAAAATGGGGAGAAGGTATGTAGGGGCATAAAAAATTTCCTCCCTTGCATATTGGAGAAATTCTTGTGCATAGGCGGCAAACATTGCTGCTTGTGCACATCAGGGAGAGTATGTCAGTGAAGAAGAACATGTAAGGGCAGTAAAAATTACTAACCTTGCACCTAGAGGAGAGAAAATGAGGATGCATGGGTGGCAAAATTTTCCACTCCTGCATGGAAGAGACCAAAAGATGTAAGGGCGGCAAAAATTGCCGCTCTTGCATGACGGATGCAAGGGCAACAAAAAATGTCGCCTTTGCATGGAGGATCAACCAACAAAGTTGATTACAATATGAAAGAAATTAAATATAGAATTAAACTAGAATGATAAGTAACTAGAATCAGAAATAGCAAAGAACAAGAGATACAAAAAACCACCCTAAAAACTTGTACTAAACTCTTTACAAAAAGAATTACAATTGAAGAAACTTCTTTTCTTCCACACCTCTCTCAGATGTACAGATCTCTTTCTAGATCTCTTTCCCTCAAGAGTTCTCTCTCTCAATTACAATCAATTCCTACAACCTGGATTGATACACATATATTTTACAAACTGTTCTACAATAACAGTTGTGTCTCTCACACTAAGCTATGAAGATCTATCCCTAGTATATAACTTTAGAGATTCATGAGCATACAATTACAACCACTAGATGCACCTCCTAATCAAGGGCTCAAATTAGTTCTACTTAAAATAGAAACATGGACTTAAGACTATCACTTAATCCTATCATGCAAGTATTATATTCTATCCATGAAAATAGATTCTAGACGCACAGGTGATCGACGTCGGTCCCTGCCAGTCTGCCTGTGACTGACGTCGATTGATCTACTATCGACGTCGGCCACCTCTGGTCTATTCCTAACTGTCATCAGCAACTATGTGATTCTTGCAACTTGTAACTTGCTCATTTGGTGAAGCTTTTAGCTCCACACCTTAACAATCTCCCACTTGGAGATAAACAGCTACACTAGTACCTGTACAACAACATCTTCTAGCTCCTCCATCTTCAAACTCAATCATGAAGACCAAAAAAGGTTGAATGAAGATTCAACTTCTCCTTTGTTACCAGCTTGGTTAACATATCAGTAGGGTTCTTATCTATATGGATCTTCTCCAGCTTCAACTCACCATCCTCCAATACATGTCTAATGAAGTGGTACTTAAGTTGTATATGCTTAGTTCTTGAATGAAAGGTTGAATTCTTAGCCAAATGAATTGCACTCTAACTATCACTGTATAGTCTGCAACTCTCTTGCTCTTTTCCAAGCTCTTCCATGAACCGTGTCATCCATATCATCTCTTTGCTAGCCTCTGTGACTGTAATATATTTTGCTTTTGTAGTTGACAAGGCAACAACCTTTTGCAACTTTGATATCCAGCTAACCACCGTTCCACCAATAGTGAAAAAATATCTTGTGGTTGGTGCTTCTTCTGCCATCCAAATCACCTTCCATATCTAAATCTACATAACCATGTAGAGAAGTGTTTGAACCACCATAGCAAAAATGCCTACTGCTGGTCCCTCTTAGATATCTAAGGATCCACTAAACTGCTTTTCAGTGTTCTTTTTTTGGATTGGCCATATACTTACTTACAACTCCCACTGCTTGGGCAATATCAGGCCTAGTACAAACCATTGCATGCATTAAGCTTCCAATTGCAAAAGCATATAGAACTTTCTTCATGTACTCTACCTCATCATATGAATTAGGACATTGTTCTTTACTCAACTTAAAGTGTCCAACCAAAGGTGTGCTTACCGATTTTGCATCCTGCATATTGAACCGTTTCAACACCTTGTTCACATAATCCTCTTGAGACAAAATCAACTTGTGATTTTTCTTGTCTCTCTTAATATTTATGCCAAGGATTTTCTTTGCTGCTCCCAAATCCTTCATGGCAAATGTGTGAGCTAATTTCACCTTGAGCTCAGAGATATCTTGCATGTGTGATCCGACAACCAACATATCATCTACATACAACAACAAAATAATATATCTATCATTATCTAATCTCTTAAAATACACACAATGGTTAGATTGACATCTACTATAGCCGTGCTTAGTCATAAACCTCTCAAATCTCAGATACCACTGTCTAGGAGCTTGCTTGAGGCCATACAAGCTTTTCTTCAATCTGCACACTAGCTTCTCCTTACCCTTGACCTCAAATCCTTCCAGCTGATCATATATATTTCTTCATCTAAATCTCCATGAAAAAATGTTGTCTTAACATCAAGCTTCTCAAGATGCAAATCCTCAATAACAACTAAAGACATTACAGTCCGTATAAAAGTCATTTTAACTACAAGAGAAAAATTCTCACCAAAATCAATACCTAGTTTTTATGCAAATCCTTTCACTACCAACCTGGCCTTATATGTCATCTGTCCATTCTCACCTTCCTTCAATCTGTAGATCCATCTGTTCTTCAGTGTCTTTTTTCCTGCTGACAACTCAACCAAATCCCATGTTTGGTTCTCTTTCAAGGAATCAATTTCCTCATTCATGCCTAGCTCCCACTGATTCTTGGATTCCACCTGTATTGCTTCATCAAAACTCTCTGGTTCTCTACCATCAGTTAGAAATAAATAAAATAATGAAGGGGAATATTGAATTAGAGGTTTACTTACCCTTTTTGACCTCCTGATGGGCGTCTGAGACTCATTCACAACACGTTGTCCGCCCAAATTTTCTGACAGTGACCGACTTCGATCACTTCCAGGCCTGTAATTGGCTGACGTCAGTTCTACCTGACTGACATCAGTCACTGTATGACAGACATCGGTTCCAATATTACCGACATCAGTTCCTGACTGACTAATGTCAATCTCTGTGTTTTTCTATCTGTGATTATTCTTTCTCGTGAGCTTATTTTGGACCTTGACCTCATCCAATTCTCTATTGCTCTGCTCAGATTGATTCAGCTTCTTGCCCTGATCACTATACATCACATTTTCATTAAAAACAACATCATGACTCCTAATTATTTTGTTAGTTCCTAGATTCCAAAATCTGAATCCAAAATCATCAGAGCCATAGCTAATAAATGTGCACCTCATAGACTTATCATCCAACTTATTTATATTTTCTTTATCAACATGCACAAAGGCTTCACAACTAAAAACTTTGAGAAATGAGAGATCTACCTTTTTACCTATCCACACCTCTTCTAGAATTCCACCATCCAGAGCTGTAGAGGGTCCTCTGTTAATCAGATAAACTATAGTATCCACAGCTTCTACCCAAAACTCTAAGGGCAAACCAACATGCAATCTCATACACCTTGCACGCTCCATGATTGTTCTGTTCATCCTTTTAGCAACTCTATTTTGCTAAGGTGTCCTTGGAACTATCCTTTGCCTGTGTATTCCATGCATATAACAATACCAGTTGAACTTATAGCTACAAAACTCACCACCATTGTTAGATCTCAGGCACTTCAATCTCTTGCCTGTTTCATTCTCAATCATAGCTTTCCAAATCTTAAACATGTCAAAAACATCAAATTTCTTCTTTATATAATAGATCCATACCTTTCTTGTAGCATCATCTATAAAGAAAACATAGTATTGTGATCTTCCAATAGAAGCAACCTGAGCCGATCCCCACACATCTGTGTGAACAAGCTCCAACTTATGCTTTTTATTTGTTGACCTAGTCTTGAGAAAACTTACTCTCTTCTGTTTCCCAAAAATACAATGCTCACAAAATTCTAGATCTATGTTTTTCAAATCTGAAAGCTTACCTTTTGACTTAAGAATTGTCGTTCCCTTCTCACTCATGTGACCAAGCCTTTGATGCCACAACTTTGCATCTACATCTGAAGTAGATAATACAGAAGGAGAATTATTAGTAATATAATTACAAAAATAGAGAGTACCTACTCTCTTACCTCTGGCCATTACAAGTGCACCCTTGGACACCTTCCAAGATTCAGCTGTGAGAGTTATTGTACAACCCTCATCCCCTAAATTTCATGTAGAAATCAAATTCCTCTTGAGGCTGGGGACATGCATAACATCTCTCAACACCCATGTGTTTCCATTCTACATTTTTAGCTGCACTTCTCCTTTGCCAACAATTTTACATGGCTCATCATCCCCTAAATAAACTATTCCAAAATCTCCATGGACATAGTCACTAAAATATTCTCTATTAGGGGTTGCATGGAAAGATGCACCAAAATCTAAAACCCAAGATTCTATATTATTATGCAAAAAGAATATAAGAGCATCTTATGCAACAATACCTACAACTTTTGCTTCTTCTTTACCTTCATGCTAATTGTCTTCTTTTGGTTTTGACCAACAATCTTTGCTTATGTGCCCTATCTTTCCACAGTTCCAGCAAGCTATCCTCCTGCCATTTCTAGATTTGGATCTACCTCTCATCTTTGACTTAGACCTTGATCTCCCTTTTTTGCTCTTCTCTTTTTTCCTTCCCCTGCTCTCAAAACTTAAAGTGTTCCATGATATTTCCTCTGTTCTTTTCCTGTGAATTTCTTCATTCAAGATTACACTAACAACATCATCTACTTTTAAAATATTTGAAGCAGATGCAGTATTACTAACTGCCATTACCAAGCTATGCCAGCTCTCAGGTAAAGAGCATAAGATTAATAGAGCTTTAATTTCATCATCAAACACTATTTTGTCTGAATTTAATTGATTTACAATTCCATGGAAATCATTTAGATGATTAGATACAGATCCACCTTCCTGCATTTGCAAATTAAATAATTGCTTCATAAGATATATCTTATTTGAAGCTGAGGGTTTTTCATATAAATTTGTTAAAGTAGTCATCAACTCTATCGTAGACTTTGCCTGTGATAAATAAGATATCATAGTAGATGCTAGACTCAATCTTATAGATCCAAGAGCCTTTCTATCAAGAACTTCCCATTCTTCATCATCCATGTCTGTGGGCTTCTTTGAAACTCCACCTAACGGTAAGTATAGATCTTTTTGATACAGATAATCTTCTATCTGCATTTTCCATAATTGGTAATTCTTGCCATTAAATTTCTCCATTCTCAGTTTACTTTCTTCTGCCATTGCTTCTCCCACTCAAGCAAAAATCCCTGTGAGTAACCTGTAATCAATACACACTAACTAGATCTGAAACACCTGTTAGTCAACCTGAGCTCTGATACCACTTGTTGTGGATATCAAGCTCTTAAACCTATAACCAGGATTTGATACCACTTGTTGGGGATCAACCAATAAAGTTGATTACAATATGAAAGTAATTAACTATGAAATTAAACCAGAATGATAAGTAACTAGAATCAAAATAGCAAAGAACAAGAGATACAAGAAACCACCCTGAAAACTTGTATTAAACTCTTTATAGAAGGAATTACAATTGAAGAAACTTCTTTTCTTCCACACCTCTCTCAGATGTACAGATCTCTTTCTAGATCTCTTTTCCTCGAGAGTTCTCTCTCTCAATTACAATCAATTCCAACAACCTGGATTGATACACATATATTTTACAATACTGTTCTACAATAACAATTGCGTCTCTCACACTAAGCTATGAAGATCTATCCCTAATATATAACTTTAGAGATTCATGAGCATACAATTAAAACCACTAGATGCACCTCCTAATTAAGGGCTCAAATTAGTTCTACTTAAAATAGAAATGCGGACATAAGACTATCACTGAATCCTATCAGGCAAGTATTCTATTCTATCCATAAAAATAGATTCTAGAT
The DNA here is from genome assembly GCA_037957365.1 of Torreya grandis. Lineage (NCBI taxonomy): Eukaryota > Viridiplantae > Streptophyta > Pinopsida > Cupressales > Taxaceae > Torreya > Torreya grandis. Next base: position 1,679,275 of record JARHVA010000505.1, on the reverse strand, counting down.
GCATAGGTGACCGACGTCAGTCCCTGCCAGTCTACCTGTGACCGACATCAGCCGATCTACTATCGACGTCGGCCACCTCTGGTTTGTTCCTGACCGTCATCGGTGACTGTGTGATTCTTGCAACTTACAACTTGCTCATTTGGTGAAGCTTGTAGCTCCATACCTTAACAAATCATAATAGGACACATGACATATTTTTCTTAACTTTTAAAAGCTTTAGAAACCTTTGCAGGTCTTGTAGAAGATGATACATGGTAGCTTCTACTACACTTTGTCTTTTTCCATCAGGATTTTCTCTTCAGTCGGGATTTTCCTTTTTTGGCAGACTTTTCCTTCGCTTTGTCTTTTTCTAACGGGCTCTCTTCTCAGGTGAATTCAAAGGAATTTTGCCTTGGTCATTTCCATCAAACAAAAAGTCTGAAGGAATTGTTCCTTTTGGGCCTTGAAACAAATATGAAGGAATTCTATCTCTTTTGGCTTCTCTTTGACCCTTGAACAAATGTGTTGAGCCAACTGCTTGTTGAACCTGATGCTGATGCTTGCTAATGGAGATTTTTGTTTGAACTAAGGTGATGAACTAATTCCAAAAATAACCAATTATTAGAAACTAATTCTTTTGATTGAACCCACTTGTAGAAGCTGTGAAGCCCATTGAACCTACTAATCTCAAGCATGTTGAGTCTGTAAAAACATATCTATAGAGTCCATAGATTTCTGAGAAAGCTTTGAAAAATAAAGAACCCAAATGCTCAAAATAATTTTTGAAAGGGAAAGAGAGGATTTTGATCTGTAGGTTGTTCCTTCTATTGCAAAAATCAATTGAAGGGAATAGAATGTAGAATCTCTAGTGCCTTAAAAGCGTGCCATTGGGCTACGAAGTCATTCTACCCAAAAAGAAAGGCTCTAAAAAAAATGAAAATGAAAAGCACAAAATAGAACTAAAGACTATACAGATATACATATGTACAGATGATCTTATCTAATGCCTCAAGATTTGAAGCACTTCAGATGCCACCCACTATGAGATAGTGAAAATAGTGTGCCATCCTGATAAACTAGCAGGAAACCATTTTGTCCCTAGAATCGGTAATGGGTGAATGGAACTCTCCACCAAGAAACCACTTTTTTGTGTCATCCCCTTGGTTCTCTTCTCTTGCTACCCCTTGGCAAGACTTGATTTCTAGTCTGAGAACCATGAATCTTGGTTCTCTTGCGTAGTCCCTTTTTTTGATTGTGATGGGTAGTAGCATGGTCTATTACCATAATTTGATTTTCTAATAGTTCAGTCTAGCACATGTCTTGATTTTCCCCTTCAGATGTCTGGCAGACCACCGACTTGACATCTCCTTTGTCTCAAGTAGCTCCCCATTCGAGTAACAAATATTCATACTCAGTATTGTTGTTGGTGTTGCTGAATTGTAACTTGTGTAAAGAAGGAAGAATATCCCCCTTAAGAGATATCAACACCAACTTGGCCCCAACACCTATAGAGGAATTGCTACCATCCATTTCCTAGATCCAAACATCACCAAAAATAGATCTTTTGTTAGATTTGTCTTCATTAGAGATGGAAGACCCTTTTTCATTTGTACTGCACCCTACCAATCCTTCTAATGTCTGGTTTGAATCAATTGCTAGATCACCACCTACTAGAATTTTGTCTCCAGGAATATGGACATCCTCTATGGTCAAAAAATAACCACCCCTGCCTGAAAACTCAAACAAAATTTGAGCTTTAGGGGCCGACATTTGGGTCTTGACATCTTGTACCAACTTGTCCAATTGATATGGGTTAGACTGTAGGACTTTAAATTTAGTGATTTGAATTTTGGTCTTTTTGACATGATTAGTTATTTCAAATGACTGAATTGGACTAGGCACAGAGGATGGGAGTTCATCCTTTTAGTTTTTGGGAGGGGAGGGAGGACTGATCTGTGAAGTTGAAGTAAAAGGTGCAGAGATGTCTGGGATACTTACTTTTGCAAAAATCACTGGGTCCTTCAGCTGGATAGGCAGAGTGGTCCCACTCTTAGCAATAAAAATTGTAGGCTAAGGTCACTCCTCTATTTCTCCTTTATCAGCTTGTTGAGCTGACTAATTCTGGGACTGGGTGATCATAGCATATGATCCCTCAGATGCTCCACCTTTACTTTTGGGTTCATCCTGGTAATCTAAGAAATTGATGTGGGAGTCACCAGCTAACTCTTCTTGCTCTTCCATGAAGAGACCAGCATCATTTTATTGATTAAACTCAGGTTAGAAAGAGAAATCATGCTTTATTTCCAAATACCCAATTGCTGAGTTAGCTGGAGGTGCTTCAATGGCAAGGTTCCTCTATGGGGGAGGAAGACGATTGGGTTTCCCTTGATGTGCCTGATCAGAGAATGTCCTCTTTGGTGCATCTTTGTATGAAGTAGTAGATGACATCCCTTGTGCCATTTGTCTTCTAAGGGCTAGCACTTCATTTTCTAGCTTCTGTACCATTGGATCAGTAATGGCTGCAGGTGAGTTATCAGAAGATGAGGAAGATGAGCCTTTATTTGAATCCCTTCTTATCTTTCTAGCCAAGATAAGGTCATCTTCTAACTTAGTGGCTAAGTCCTGAGTATCCTTGAGGTTTATATGTCTCACCCATCTCAATAGAAAACTCACTTCAGGCATATGTGAGTTGATGAAAAAACACATGAGATTCTGAGGTGTCAGCTGGGCGATCATGGGAATCCTGTGCCTAAGCTTGTTGAACCTGGCAATGAAGTCCCTCATAGGCTCATGGGGCTCTTTCTTCATCTAAGTGAGCTATTCTAGCAAGGCATGTGCATCTTCTATAGGCTTGAATTTGGCTTCAAAATTTTCTTTTAGAGTGTCCTAGTCAGTCATTGATCCTGCCTGTACATGGTAGAACCAGTCTCCAGCAGCACCTTGTAGTGTCTCCACGAACAACCTGACTGCTATGTCTTCAAATTCCACCCCTATTATGCCACAGGATATGCTGAAAGCTGAAATGTGTTCATCAAGATGAACTTTTCCATCACCAAAGAATTTTGGGAAATTTTTTCTTGAACTGCATAGAAGCTCATGCAGGGGTGGAGTCAAATTAAGTGGACCAAAAGAGTTACCCCAGGGGCCTTAAGCCATGATTTGATTATGTAAAAGTGGGATCACAAATTTGGGTGTAGAATGGATAGGCAAAGCTCTACTAGCAACAAAAAAAGAAGCTCTGCCTTGTGTTGGTGACCTGGTAGGGCTAGGAGGAAGACTCCTAGTTTGTCTAAGGTGAGGTTGTGGAGGAAACAACTTGAAATTACTCTACTGCACCAACTCAAAAGTATGGTCAACAACACCTTGGATTTTTTGGCCTTTGGTATAATGTGGAGTTGCCATATTGCAAAACAAAAATGGAAAAGAGTAGGATTTGCTTCAGCTTGAAGCTTGAGACTTCAAACTATGCACTCTTCCCAGCGGCTCTGGTTCTATAGACTAGATAATATAACGGAGATGGAAGAAGATGGTAAGGCTATAATGATAATGGGTAAGACATGGAACAGAGTCACCAAACTGTGTAATGGATAAGGGTAGGGACTGCTTCAATCTAAAACTTGAGGTTTCAGACTACATGTTCATCCCCAGCACTTGGAGGAAAGAAAATGGGGATGCATGGGTGGCAAAATTTGCCACTCCTGCATGGAAGAGACCAAAAGATGCAAGGGCAAAAAAAATTTCTGCTCTTGCATGATGGATGCAAGGGTGGTGAAAAATGCCGCCTTTGCATGGAAGATGCAAACACTTATCACATTTTGTTGAATCATAACAAGACATGTGACGTATTTTACTTAACTTTTAGAAGCTTTAGAAACCTTTGCGGGTCCTGTAGAAGATGATAAGTGGCAGCTTTCGCTACACTTTATCTTTTTCCATTAGGATTTTCTCTTCAGTCAGGCTTTTCCTTTTTTGGCATACTTTTCCTTCGCTTTGTCTTTTTCTACCAAGCTCTCTTCTTAGGTGAATTCAAAGGAATTTTGCCTTGGTCATTTCCAGTGGAAAAAAAGTCCGAAGGGATTGTTCCTTTTGGGCCTTGAACCAAATCCAAAGGAATTCTATCTCTTTTGGCTTCTCTTTGACCCTTGAACAAATGTGTTGAACCAACCACTCGTTGAACCTGTTGCTGATGCTTGCCGATGGAGATTTCTATTTGAACCAAGGTGATGAACCAATTCCAAAAATGACCAATTTTTAGAAACTAATTATTTTGATTGAACCCACCTAAAGAAGCCATGAAGCTCATTGAACTTGCTAATCTCAAGCATGTTGAGTCTGTAAAAACATATCTGTAGAGTCCGTAGATTTCTGAGAAAGTTTTGAAAAATGAAGAACCTGAATGCTCATAACAATTTTTGAAAGGGAAATAGAGGATTTTGATCTGTAGGTTGTCCCAAAAATGAGTGGCATTTTTTGGGGACAACAGGAATGAGGATTTATATGTATAAATATACTTGGGTAGGGGTTGTCTCATCCTCCAAGTTAATGCAAACATCAAAGTTAAATTTAGTAATTAGAACCTCAGTTGTAATTTCAATGCCAAAATTACATGTATAATTACAATTAATTACAACTATGTCAAAAATAAGTTTGCTTACATGACGCCATATAACATGTGCATTCTTACAATTTTCCATATCTAACTATTACATCAATATGTTAATTGTAAGTAAACTATAATTACGTTGAAGTGGTTGGTTGCACTGAGCTGGTAACTAGAGTTGAGTTGGTAATTGGAGCATTATCTTTCTTTTTGGCCTCTAATTCTTAATAATATTTAAAATTGACATCATACTAATACCTTATGATGTCCATGTTAAAAACTGGGTGCATATGTACCCTAATTTTTTACTCCATCATATTTGCATGCTCAAATTAATTACTCCTAAAATTGATCCAAAAGATCTCAACTTATGTGACCTTATTTCATGTAAAATTTACTTCAACCTCAATCTCCTCTAATGATAATCCTTGAAGATTTTGTTTGAAGTTGGCTAAGGATTGTTGTATAAGATGGTGAAAATTATCTCTACTTATTATTTTACATGTAGAGTCCCTTGCTTATGAAAGCTTTAACTCCTCCAAAATTTGTAAAATAAAGTTCTCATGCTTTATATATTTAGGTATTATTTCTTCTAAATCTACCACTCATTCACTTGATTCTTGTGTTTGAATGACAACCAGGTTGAGGGTATTTGAAGCCTCCAATGGTGTCATTAAATTTAAATGTCTATATGGCTTATTCATTTTGTATAGAACAAGGCAATATAATTTATTTTCATCTTCTTTTAAATAACTAAATAATTTTACTACTTCAATGATTTGAGGGGCCAATTCAACCCTCATTAAAGCAATGGAATCCAAAATGTTGTATAGACTCAAAGATACTCTTTGTACATATATTTAAATTTGTATGAGAACATTACCCATTTGTTGTTGTTCCCTTACCTGCTCCAATTATTTCTCAAGATCTCTTCTTGTTTGTTCTGTCCCTTCATGGAGCTTGAGCAAGGCATCCTTTTGTGTTTTAAAATAGGACTGTAGACACCATAATTGTGTCTAACCCTTGTCATCCTCCTCTTAACCCCCATTTTTATTCTCCCATGCCTATTTAACCCCTGTCGACCATTTTCCTACGAGCCTTGAGCCTAGCAGCATGTAAAAATGAGCAGAAAGTTAAAGTTAGCCTTTTGTCCCCATTCTGCATCTGTCGATGTCGGTCACTACCTGGCCGACGTCGCCAACGTCGGTCACTTATCGACCGATGTCGGTAGTCCTGCTGACGTCAGTTATCTTTAACACTGCGTTCTCAACCCAAACGCAGGAACCATTATCCATTATCCGTTATCCATTTGGTTGCCAATCTGTTTCTTGATTGGTTATCAGACCTTCCTTTGTATCAATTAACAACCTCTTCATTCGAATGATCAACCAATTCTTGCATCTAACCAATCTACATCCAATCTCTCACATTCTCTCTCTCTCTGGTACAAGTATTCTACTTCAGTCATCTTGCTAGAGGTCTGCTACATCAAACTTCTGCGACATAGCGACAATGTCAATCATGTCTCTGACTCTATTTTCAGCGTATAACAAGTAAGATTTGCTCTGTGTTTTTGTTTTACTCTCTGGTTATTGCTTTTCATTTGATTTCATTACCCAGATTTAGAGTTAGACCATAACTCTGACCTTATTTCCACTCGTATCACGTCTATCCACCCTGTCTGGAAAATATAGTCTATAACTCTGCCCAGATCCCTGTACAAAACCCTCAAACAAATCCCTCTGACTCCTAAACTGGCTTCTCAAATCCTCAGACAAAAACTTCAGACCCTTCTACAATCCAAAAACTCTATCCAGACCCAACCAGACCCTGTCCAAAACTATTTCCCCGATCGACACCGATCATTACCCCAATCGACGCTAGCACTTCAACCGACGTCGGCACTCTTCTTGACTGACGCCGACATAGAGACCGACACCGACGACTGTGCAGAGTAGTTTGCTACATATTAGGTACACATTTTGCTTTTTGTCTTTTATTTTCTTTCATTTTGTCTTTCATTATTTCTACTTCAATCAAATATTCTATTTTTTATTAGTGGGTTGATATCCCTTAAGGAAGTCTTCGTACTTTAGGGATCAAGCGTTTGCTTGACAGCCCACCGTCTCTTCGTCTAAAATTTTTTCGTGTTTAGTCTCTTTTTCTTTGCAAGTGTCATTCCTCCACAGCCAAAGAGGAGTACCTTCCAACGTCTGATTTTGGTGCGCATGACTATATCTGGGTATCTTCTAACCCTAGACCATCTCTTAGTTTCTCATTTCTATCTTTTGAATGTGAAAGCAAAATTAGCGTAGAAACATTCTGGCACGCCCGGTGGGACCCTAGGGCCTTCTTTGGGTTCTTTCTTTCTTTTGTTCATATAGGTGCATTAGGTTCCTTCCTTTTTGCCTCTTTCATCTCTTCTAAATGACATCATAAGCAGGAATAAAAAGAACTTTTCTTTTCTTTCTTGCACTTCTAGACTAGTCAAAACTCATATTCTTTGACTCTTTCTCCATTCGTCTTCATACGAACAAACATTTTAACTTGGGCTTAAAACACGTTGCACTTTCATTTTTGTTTGCTTGCATTTCTTAGACCACACTTAGTAATTAATAAATGCATATTGAATTAATCTAGTCCACTTGATGTTACACGACCAAACCACTTGCATAAAACAAACATCTTAACTTCCCTGAGACAAGGCCCGACTGGGATTTCATCCCCCAGCGGATACCTTACCCATCTCAGTGATCCTACTTGGATTTCATCACCAAGGGGAAAGCCCACTCTGTTCTCTAGCAGAGTCTAATCTATAGGGGAAGTATATTTTGGCTAAGCGGGCCCAGTTTATCACTGGACTTGTGAAGTGAGGGGAGCTTGCTCCTTAGCATTAGGCCTTGTACAAAACCTAACACAGATTCTTGAGCACCATAACTAACTCGAAACCATCCATAGACTACTTCTTCTAGGTCCCGACTCAAAAGCCAATTTTCCTCTACACACATTCTAAGGCATAAGCCACTATAATCCTAATAATTTACTCCTAGGGTTTTAGGATCTGCTTGTGTTCTTCATCTTTTCTATTCTTATTTGCTTGTTTGAGCTTGTGAGGACATTCTTTCTTGCCTTGAATGGTTCTGACTCGTAGTCAAGCCAAGGCTCTAGTCGATCATGCGAGGCATCACTCGCTTTCGTCTACCCTGTCCATAACCAGTCCTATAATGGAGTTCAACTCAGAGACTGAAAGAACTCCTACTAGACCATCCCTGACCCAAATGCCTATTGTCCCAGAAGGGGACCAAGATTTTGCACGATTCTTGGACCTCAATGTCAAAGCCTTGCAGCACTATCTCGCAAATAGCTAAACGCGAGACTCTTAGGGCAATCCAATCTACAGAATGCTGACCTCTCTTTTCGAAACTGCAGCTATATCAACAACATCTGTAGTTTAACCTTTTGACACCCAGGCTATGGCCTCGACCAATGACCAGCCTTTGACCAACCATCTAAGTGTGGCCTCTCCCTCCATCTTTGGGCCCACTTCCACTAGGGTTTTAGCCCCCTATCAACCTCAGCCCACTCAACCACTTTCTACCCCCTTTCAGAATCTGGTCGTCTCTATTCTGCCTACCCTAGCCCCTATCAACATTAGGGTGGCTACCTATCCATTGGCCCATGTTACCACTAACCAACCCCCCGTGGCAACGTCAAGACTAGCCATGCCTTCTACCCAACCATCCTTAGTCTTCTCTTCTATACCTACGACTAGTCATCTGTACGTTGCAACCTTACTGGAACAACTAACTATGTCATATGCCTCTTCTAGCCTCTTTCAAGAGCCTTACAATCTAGGGGGTGCTCCACCCACCAATCCGTTAGTAGATATCATCAAAATGCTGATGGACAAGATGTCCAGCCTAGAGACCTCCATTTTCAGCTCACGCAATACTCTCTCATATGAACAAATTTGCAACGATCCCATCCATCCTTTCATCCCGATCCAACCATATCCCAGCTAGTGGGAACTTCCTAAGTTTTCTCATTTTCAAAGCAAGGAAGACCCACAAAAACACTTACAAGCATTCAGACATGCCTGTTACCTTATCGCCCACGATGATGTGTTGCTCTTATGCACATTTCCTATGTCTCTCTTAGGTGTTGCACTTGACTGGTACAGCTCCCTTACCAACCATTCCCTCTTCACATTCACTCAGCTGACCCAACTCTTCCTCGATCATTTCTCTATCAACATCACCAAGAAGGTCTCAATCACAGACCTCTATTCCATCTGCCAATTTGAGGACGAATCCATTGCTGATTTCGTTGCTCGATGGAAGGGCCTTATCAATCAACTCTCCTTTTCTTTACCCCAACCTGAGCTTATTGAACTTTTCTCCCAAGCCTGTGCCAGACATATTTCTTCCACCTTGAGGGTTCAAACCTTCCGCACTTTTGATGAAGCCTTCACGATGGCCCGTAAACTTGAGTTACATGTCATCGAGGAGAATAAAGTCAAGTTACAGAGCAAGAATCCCAACTCCAAGACTAATGACCCCTCTTTTAGCCTTCCTCATCCAATCCTAAATATAAAGCTTCAGCAAACACTGTGGTCGTTAGATCTTCCTCCTCTTCACCTTCAGCTAATCAGCCTGAGCCATCCACATCTCAAAGTGCCACCTGCCAATTTTAGCAGAGATACATACAGGGACAGTATAATCCACTCAGAGAATCATACGCATCTGTGCTGGAAAAACTCATGAAACAAGGGGTCCTCAATCTCCCCCAGATCTGACCACCTCCACAATTTGATCCCTCATGTGCCATCCCTGCGTGGTATAGGGAAAATGACTTTTGTAACTACCACCATGTTAAAGGACATGACACGGGCAACTGTAAAACCCTTAAAAACATCATCTAAGACATGATGGAAAAGGGTGACCTCATCCTTGACAATCCCTATACACCACCTAATTAGGGTATCGACATCTTCAAGCAACCATTCCCCAATCATCCACCAACTCAGAACAATATCTAGACTTTGACTGACAACATCCACGAACACAATATACGAACAGTCAATACGGTCTCACCCTTCATCCCCGACCAACCTCAAGAGGTTAGTCCATCCATCAGTCCATCACATGTGGATGAACCTCTTTCTCTGGTTAGTTCTCTGTCAACCTCTCTCATCTTGGAGGATGCCTTGACCTTACCAGCACTGCCAGTTTCACCATCCTCCTTCCTACTGCCCATGGAGGACCTAACCCTTCCTACTCCTCAACTGCAAGTGGAGGGCACAATCATCCCTACTCTTTACCTGCTTGAGGAGCCTCATTCTCTGGTTTCTTCTCCACCCAGGGAAGAACCTACCTCTCCTTCGTCTCCAACCACAAAAAAACCTGTCACGACTCCATCATGCCTTGGGTCTAAAACTGCTACACCAGTCTCATCTTCAACCCCACAACCATCCACATCTTCTCAAGAACCCAAACCTCATCCCACATCTTCTCAGCCATTTTCCCAACTAGTGGAGAAACTCAAACTTCTCCCTTCTAGGAAAGTGGAGCATCAAGGATTGTGGGAGCGTTTCACAGCTCTTCAACATGCCCGTGCCCTCTCGTCTCATGCAGCTAATCCTCCCATGGCAAAATCTCCCAAAACCTTTAACAAAAACCATACTCCCATTTCTAAGCCTCAACCGACCCCATCAAAACCAAAACCCACATCTACCCCATCTAAACCTATCAAGTCACTTGGCGTTTGCCCTGTCTCCAACCTCACTCATTCGCAAGTGAAGGTGGACCTAGACCAGACCTCGACCAATAGTAGTCTTCAACCCAAGTCACAGAAGACTGCTAAACCACAAAGGCGAATGCCTCCTCCTTCGTCATCATTGCCCTCCATTTTGGGCCCCCATCCTTCGACCCTGACCAGAGTCCTTCCCACTCCAACTTTTAATCAAAACTAGTTACCTCCCTTGCTTCCTGTAGACACCGAAATCATGTCTAACCCTTGTTCATTCCCCCCTTGGTCCATTCCTAACCCATTCTCAACCCATACAATTACTAATTTAAAATAATAAACTTATTTTGAATTAATAACCCCCCTCCTTTGACACATCACCCATGACACCTCACCTAGGACACCTCGCTTTGGACTATTTCCCACCCTATGACTCACCCAAGACCTATTCTTACTCCTTTCCAACCACCTAACCAACTCTCATGCGTATTTAGCCTAACCTTCGATAAATCTCCAATGAATTATGCACCTAGCAGATGTAGAATGGGCTTGTTGGGCCTTTTACTCATTTTACACCCACCGACGTTGGTCAACTGTCGGCCGACGCCAGTGGGATCACTGACGTCGGTTTACTTAAACCGGCTTTTGACCTTATTCTTGGCTAATCACAAATTCTAATTGCTAATCATGAATCACAAAATTCTAAATCTCAGGAGCTAATCATGAATCCTTTAATCTTTAGTCTTTGACCATCTGCCAATCTGCCAATCTCTCAGTCAGGCCTCTCACTCTCTTCCTCAGGTGCAGCAACAGGAATTCTGCCTTCAACAACTCCATTAGCAATAGGTCCTCCACATAGGCTACATCAACAACAGGTACGGGGATCAACAACATCTTTTAGGTAAGCCTTTTTCTTCCATTTTCCTTTTCAGTCTTTTATCATTTCAGTATTTTAACATTCTGTTATTTATCAGACACTTCTTTTTATTGACTAGTGGGTTGATATCCCTTAAGGAAGTCTTCATACTTCTAGGATCAAGCTTTCGCTTGGCAACCCACCATCTATCCATCTAACGCCTTCTTTTGTCCAAGTCTCTTTTCTTTGCAGGTGTCATTCCTCCACAGCCAAAGAGGAGTTCTCATAGCGTCTAGATTACGGTGCGCACGACTACATCCAGGTACACACAAGCCTCAAACCATCTCTTAGTTTCTTAATTCTCTCTTGAATGTAGAAAGCAAATTTTGCATAGAAACATTCTGGCACGCCTGGTGGGACCCTTAGGGCCTTCTTTGGGTTCCTTTCCTTCTTTTTTCATTTAGGTGCATTAGGTTTCTCCCTCTTCACTTCTTTCTTCTCTTCTAAACGACATCATCAACAAGAATAAAAAGAACTTTTTCTTTCTTTTCTTGCATTTCTAGACTAGTCTAAAATTATTTTCTTCAACCCTTTCTCAACTTGTTTTCATTCCAACTTAACATTTTGATTTGGGTTTTTAAAACTTATTGCATTGCATTTCTGCTTGTGCTTGCATTTCTTAGTCCACACTTAGTAATTAACAAACCGCATATTGAATTAATCTAGTCCACTTCATGTTACACAACCTAAACCACTTGCACTAAATCAAACATCAAACTTACTTGAGACAAGGCCCGACTGGGATTTCATCACCCAGTGGATACCTTACCCATCCCGGAGATCTTACTTGGATTTCACCACCAAGGGGAAAGCGCACTCTGTTCTCTGGCAGAGTCTAATCTATAGGGAAAGTATATTTTGGCTAAGCGGGCCCAGCTTATCACTGGACTTGTGAAGTGAGGGGAGCTTGATCCTTAGCACCAGGCCATGTACGGAACCTAACACAGAGTTTTGAGTGCCTAAACAAAACCTTGAAACCATCTATAGACTACCTCTTCTAGGACCCTTCTACCAGCCAACCTCCCAAACATATCTTTAAGGCATAAGCCACATGATTCTAAAAAGTTGATTCTTAGGATTTAATGCTTAAGGCCTATCTATCTCTATCTCTATTTTTTCTATTCCTATCTAGTTTTTTGAGCTAGTGAGGACATTTTTCTTCCTTTTTCTAAGAATCTTCAAGTTTTCTGAGTTTTTGGAAACCACAGTCACAGGCATCGGCTTTACCACCGACGTCAATCACCTTCCTCCACCGGCATCGGTTATCTGACCGATATCGGCCATTTTTTCTCACCGACATCGGTTTTTCAACCGACATCGGTCACTATCACAGTCCTTTTTTCCAAAATAGCAACTTAAAACCCAATCGCTTTTTTTGCCAAAACCTCATTTTGAGTTTCTGAAACTGAAAAAACATAGTTTTTGGAACCTGACCCTCTTCTTGACGACGCTCCCTCATCCCTAACCAGTCCTATCATGGAGTTCCACTCAGAGACTGAAAGAACTCCTACAAGACCGACCCTAACTTAAACTCCCATCATCCCTGAAGGGGACCAAGATTTTGAAAGATTCTTGGACCTCAATGTCACAGCCCTCCAAAACTATCTTGCAAGAAACCCAACGCGAGACCTTTCAGGTGAAGTGGTGATGACATCGACACCATTCGCTACCCAACCTTTTATGACCCAGCCTTTTGCCTCAACCATTAACTTGACCATGGCCAATACGCAAAGTTTGGCCTCCACATCTATTTTTAGACCAACCTCTATCGGGGTTCCATTACCCCCTCAACCACACGCAATTCAACCATGTTCTACATCATACCAGAACTTGATTGTCTCGACCCCTCACACTCTTGCGCCCATATATGCAGGAGTGCCTACCTCCCCTTTTGTCCATGCCACCACACAACCACCTTTGGCGATATCTAGTCAGCCTATGACTTCTATCTTCATGACCCAACCACACTTGGCCTCTACATTTATCCCTGCGACTAGTCATCCATACGTTGCACCCCTACAACCGCAACTGATTACGTCGTATGCCTCCTCTAGCCTCTTTCAAGTGCCCTACAACCTAGGGGGTGCCCCATCCACCAATCCATCAGCAGATGTCATCAAAATGCTGATGGATAAAATTTCCAGTCTCGAGACCTCTATCTCTAGTTCACGCAATGCTCTCTCGTATGAGCAAATTTACAACGAGCCCATCCATCCTTCCGTCCCTATTCGACCATACCCCAACCAATGGGAGCTTCCTAAATTTACTCGCTTCTAGAGTAAAGAGGACCCACAACAACATCTACGAGCATTCAAACATGCCTGCTATCTTATAACGCATGACGATGCGTTACTTTTACACACATTCCCTATGTCCCTTTTTGGCCCTGCCCTTGACTGGTATAGCTCTCTTGCTAGACATTCTATCTTTTCATTCATTTAACTTGTCCAATTATTTCTCGACCATTTTTCTATCAACATCCCCAAACAAGTCTCAATCACAGACCTCTACTCCATCAGCCAATTCGATGACGAATCAATAGTCAATTTTGTCGCTCGTTGGAGAGGCTTGATTAACCAGCTCTCTTTCTCCTTGCCTCAACCTGAGCTCATCGAGCTCTTTTCTCGAGCATGTACCAGCCACATCTCTTCTACCTTGTGGATTCAGACATTTCACACTTTCGATGAAGCCTTCACCATGGCTTGAAAGCTTGAACTCCACGCCATTGAAGAGGATAAGGTCAAATTGCGTAATACCAATGCAAAAACCAATGACCCTTTTTCTTCCAGACCTTCTTCTTCTGCCAACTCCAAACCCAAAGGAGTGGCCAACACTGTGTTCATTAGATCACCATCCTTGACAACAACTAATTACTCTCAACCTTCTACATCTCCAAGCATCACCAAACAATTCCAACAACGGTACATCTAGCATTCATACACTCCGCTTGGAGAATCATACGCTTCCGTTTTGGAAAAACTTGTCAAACAGGGGGTCCTCAATATCCCTCCAATCTGACCACCTCAATTCGACCCTTCAAAAGCCATCCCTACATGGCATAGGAAGGCCGACTTCTGTCACTTTCACTGCATCCATGGCCACGACATCGACAATTGCCAAACTTTCAAGAACATCATCCAAGACATGATCAACAAGGGGGATCTTATTTTAGATAACCCAAATGCCCCACCTAACCAACACATTGACATTTTCAAACAACCATTCCCGAACCATCCTCCTACTCAAAACAATGTCCAAACCATGATTAATGACCCCCAAGACCATAATATTAACACAATCAACACTATCTTGCCCCTTGTCCCTGACCAACCTCCTCTATCACAGGATGAATAACTTTCTTCTCATATTAGTCCTCCATCTACCTCTCTTATACTGGAGGACACCTTGACCATGCCAACCCCATTAGGCCTACCTTCATCTGAAGACCCTACCTTGCCTACTCCTTAAGCACAAATAGAAGGCACCATCATCCCTGCCTTCTACCCTCTTGAGGAGCCGCACTCTCTTATTTCTTCTCCATCAGGAGAAGAACTAGTCTCTTCACCTATTTTGACCGAGGAAGACCCAGTCACGGTTTCCTCTTACCTTTTTCTTGAGATTGCTACATCTCACTCACCTCCGTCCACATCTAAACCCAAACCCGTATCTAACCTCTCCTTGCACAAAGGTGGCCCTCAACCCAAACCAAAGAAGGCCACTAAACCACATCAGAGAATTCCTCCCCCACCTTCCTCATTACCTTCAATCTTGGGCCCACATCCATCCACTTTAATAGGAGTTCTTCCTACTCCCATACTTCATAGAGGCAAGTCACCTCCATTACTCCCTCAACCCCTCAGACATATATCTCCTCCAAACTATCGACCAACACCTCTTATGCCTCTCAAACCAAATTCATCAACCCCCACTTCAACAAAACATCTAGACCCGTTAGCAGGTTCTTATGCCTTGCTGTTACGGCAATTGTTGCAGTCCTCTCACATCAATCTCCCACCTCTTAAACCATATCAATTTCTTAGACCAAAACCACCTTGGTTCGATGACACTCGCATTTGTGCATATCATCGCATGCCTGGGCATGACACTGAGCATTATTGTGCCCTCAAGGTCATTGTTCACCAATGTCTGGTGAATGACACCCTTCTTCTCGACCACATCATCAATAAACCTTCAACACCGCCCTATTCATCAACTCTTGGATCAAGGCCATCTTGGTTTGACAACTCTAAATTTTGCCACTATCATCACACTCTGGGACATGACATTGAGCTTTGTTGTACTCTCAAAGCTGTCATTCATCGACACCAAAAAAAGGATACCCTTCTCATCAAGGATCCTCTCGACCTCCTCCTCGACAAATTATCAACACCAACCCATGCCTCTCAAACCTCATCGCCTAAATTGGGATCTCCATGACGGACTATGGTCCCTTTGCCACCTTTAACCCCCTTATTCAACATCAACACAGTCCATCTGACCACTAAGCCTCAACCGACCTTGACCAATCTATCCAACATTCTCCTTAAGCGACTGGGGGAATCCAACCTTATCCTGACCTCAACCAAACATTCAACCAAACCTTCGACCAAACATTCGACCAACTTTGACCAGACATTCGACCAAACTTCGACCACACATATTCCAACCATCAATCAACCTTCTTATCCTGACCTCAACCAAACATTCAACCAAACCTTCGACCAAACATTCGACCAACTTTGACCAGACATTCGACCAAACTTTGACCACACATAGTCCAACCATCAATCGACCTTCTTATCATGACCCCGACCAACATCAACCAAACCTCGACCAAACTTCAATCATCAAACATCAACCAAACCTTGACCAAACTTCAATCATCAAACATCAACCAACCAAACAACCTATCACTTTTTCAAACCATCAATAATCATCGTGACCAATCTCAAAGAGGCAAATGGGGCAAATTTGCTCCTAATTGACTCAGACCTTTTATCATAAACGCACTAGCATGGCCCAGGAACTTATCAGAACTTGAGCCCCCTTTTTATGCCTTGCATCTTCGACCATCCTTCTGTTAATTAAGTATTCATCACTTGACGTTTTACTTGAGCTCATCCCTTAAGCAACCCCATCCTCTTAATTCCTATTCCTTTCAACCCTATTCCCCTAAACAAGCCCTATCAACCCTTTTTGTCAAGCAGTAATGCTTTGTCCTAATAAAAGGGAACCCTTCAACCTCTACAAGTTCGTCCATGGCAAACTTCAGTCAACATATATCAAAAAATTTAATACCTATCATATCAAAGGTCATAAAACTCTCTAAATGTAGACTGCTCCCTCGAAGGACAGCTACACAATTACTGTATTACTACACTGCTCCCTTGAAGGACAGCTAGGCCAAGTCATATCAAACATTTAAAACAAAAGTATAGACCACTCCCTCGAAGGATGGCTATGATTAAATCTTGCTACAGACAACACTCTTTTCTGAAGCTTCCCGCAATGATTAGCTTCACAACATGACCACCAAAATAAACAACATCCCTATGTGGACTTCCCGCATTGATCAGTCCGCTCTAAAAAAAAAATGCACCAGGTTATCAAGCCATGGACACGCCTATAGTCATTCTTGGGTCACCTATAAAAGGGGCAAGGTTCTTCCTGCCACAAAATGGGTTACCCCCTCCTCTCTTACTTATCACCCCAACATACTCAAGGGACTTCGAGCTCATTTAACGTCAAGTGATTCGATTACTTCTCTAGCACAACACTGGTCCATGATGCAATGCATAAATGGGGCTTTCGTTCTAATAACCCCCATCCATGCCATCATTCTGGTCCTTGTCAATGAAAGAGCAATTTGCCTTTCACTTATTTTTCACACTTTGGTCATATTCAACCAAGCCTTTTTTGCCAACCTAAACATTCTCAGACCAATATCATGACATCATCATCATCCTAGTCCATTTCACATAGTTTTTATGGACACCAATACACATGGAAATTATCGACCTGATACAATTTATGTTAAGCATAAACCAATACTTGCTGAAACATAAATAGACCTCAATTCATTTTTAGCATACATCCTCACGAATATGGAAAATTGCTAGGGATGAAAGAACACTAATCAATGTTGTAGAATACACCATATGGAAAAGGTTGTAACATCCTCCTCTCCTCATCATTTCGACCTTGACCTTGACCAAGACCAGCCTATCGACCTCTTTGACCCTCTTTCCGAACTACATTGGTCTGAGGCCCTTCCCATAGGGGCTATGTAGGCAGCACTCAGTCTTCTGAGGTTAGCTCAGCCATTCCTTCATCCATCGATCTACTCATTCATCTCTCTCAAGATGATGACCTTTCATCTTCCATCATGACCAATCAACCATCCCTGTCAATGTCAAAGTCATTTTTGACTCATCATGGGGCACATTTGAGATCACTTATATCTCAACCCGACCAATGACCATGGAGATCACGCCTATCTCCACAGACCCTGACCACTTTTGAGACAACTCTGTCTTGGTTTTGTTTGCACACATGCTACCTCATGAATAGATAGCAAAATTATTTGTAGACCATATTTTTGGACCCTCACAAGTATAGGATCGCACGCCGATTGATCCACACTACTTGTGATATTTTTATGTTTCTGGGAGCACTTCCTGAGCCTGGGATACCTGGAGCACGATGACCATTTAGAGCTACAGCTTAGATTGAATAACCCGATCAGCTACGACTAATGCTAGGGCCTGATTATTTCAATTTTGGCACTCCTCAACCTTTTGACTGTGACATTTGACCTATCCATCTCATGAAGTGATATGCGCGCAATCACACCTATTGTAGCGCTTTCACTCACTCTTCATCCTTCTCATCCACCTTTTGTCAAATCGACACTCGACATCAAGTTCCCTTCCCTCGACTCTCACTTTGAGGGGGAATACATCATCCATACCTCGGGGCAATCCACATCATCCCACACATGGGGAAATCAACTCCTATTTTTGTCTTGTAGTTCATCCAGAACAACCAACAAGACAAAAAGGGGCAAATGTAGACACCGAAATCGTGTCTAACCCTTGTTCATTCCCCCCTTGGTCCATTCCTAACCCATTCTTAACCCATACAATTACTAATTTAAAATAATAAACTTATTTTGAATTAATAACCCCCCTCCTTTGACACATCACCCATGACACCTTGCTTAGGACACCTCGCTTTGGACTATTTCCCACCTTATGACTCACCCAAGACCTATTCTTACTCCTTTCCAACTGCCTAACCAACTTTCATGCATATTTAGCCTAACCTTAGACAAATCTCTAATGAACTATGCACCTGGCAGATGTAAAATGGGCTTGCTAGGCCTTTTACTCGTTCTGCACCCGCCGACATCGGTCAACTGTCGGTCGACATCGACGGGATTGACGATCTCAGTTTACTTAAACTGGCTTCTGACCTTTTTCTTGGCTAATCACAAATTCTAATCGCTAATCATGAATCACAAAATTCTGAATCTCAAGAGCTAATCACGAATCCTTCAATCTTCAGTCTTCGACCATCTGCCAATCTGCCAATCTCTTAGTCAGGCCTCTCACTCTCTTCCTCAGGTGCAGTAACAAGAATTCTGCCTTCAACAACTCCATTAGCAACAGGTCCTCCACATAGGCTACATCAACAACAGGTACGGGGATCAACATCATCTTCTAGGTAAGCCTTTTGCTTCCATTTTCCTTTTTAGTCTTTTATCATTTCAGTATTTTAACATTCTATTATTTATCAGACACTTCTTTTTATTAACTAGTGGGTTGATATCCCTTAAGGAAGTCTTCATACTTTTGGGATCAAGCTTTCACTTGGCAACCCACCATCTATCCATCTAATGCCTTCTTTTGTCCAAGTCTCTTTTCTTTGCAGGTGTCATTCCTCCATAGCCAAAGAGGAGTTCTCATAGCATCTGGATTACGATGCGCATGACTACATCCAGGTACACACAAGCCTCAGACCATCTCTTAGTTTCTTAATTCTCTCTTGAATGTAGAAAGCAAATTTTGCATAGAAAAACTTCCTTTGCCTACTGCTAGCCTACCCTCTCCCAAAAGGGTGGTACCTCTCACGAAGAAAGTACCGTCTCCACCTGTCGCCACACCATCAATCCAAAAGGTGGTACGAAAGCCTCCTCTGACTCCGCCCAAGCAAAAGTCACCCATATCGCACACATCAACGAGCACAGACACTTTAATGGGCTCATAGTCTTTGATCTTGCATCGACTTTTGCAGACTTCTAGCATAACCCTTCCTGCCATCAGGCCTTTCCAACCTCTCAGGTCTAAGCCCTCCTGGTTCGACGACATGAAGATTTGCTTATATCATCGTACGCCAGGACACAATACCGAGACTTGTTATGCCCTCAAGACCATCATTCGCTGCTATCTGGAGAAAGACTCTTCTATTTAAGGACACTCTCGACCGACCCCTGACTCCTTCTCATAACCCTCTGACCTCTTCAGACCCATCAACATCTCATCAACAGACCACGACCCCTTCATCTCCTTTACCCCCTATCTTCGAAATCAATGCCATTCACATAACCACCAGGTCACAAAAGGACAAGGCAAAGGAAAAATCTACCATTCCTTGGACCTAGCCTTTCGTCCAGCCACCTCAACCGCCCAAGCCTAAAATTTCTATCCTTGGCGCGCCTCAACCCTCTTCTTCTTCCTCTTCAGGGGCAATTCATGACTCTATGTTGAAACAGCTTCACCAGATGCCTATGAAGATGTCCTTTTATGACCTCATCCAAACCTCACCCCAGCATCATCAAGCCCTCATCAGAGCCTTGCAGGCAGTGGAAGTTCAACCCGAGGACCCCCAGCCACTTGCTGCCCTTGTCCACTCTTTAGCCCCTATTGCCTCCATCACATTCAGTGATTCTGAGATTCCCACATCCAACACAGAAGATTAGGACACCGCCCTCTTCATCACTTCCTATGTTGATCAGACACGCATTAAACGTGTTATGATCGATGGAGGCGCCAACATCAACATTATCTCCACCCATACCTTTGAACAGTTGGCTCTTCCCGAGAATTGCATTTCCAAAATTGATGCAATCTTGCATTCCTTTAATGACACCACTACCACGACCATTGGCACAGTCATCCTTCACATTCATGTTGGTCCACACACAGTCCTAGAGCTCTTCTATATCATCGAAGGAGAGTTTCAATACAACATCTTGCTAGGCTGACCCTGGATCTGTGCCATGGCCTGTGTCCCCTCCACCCTGCACCATTGTGTGACATTTGAGCACGATGGGCAAGTCCATACCATTCCCGCTAACCTTCACCCTTCAAAACTTGTAACACCACCTACCATCCAAATGACATTCTCATTCCTATCAAGCCATCAACCTCGGCACCACCTCCATCTGTGGAAGCATCAACCAATTTGCAACCAGCGGTCGCCCTCACACCTCCCCTTTAATCGACGACCACAGATCCCATGGAAGACATCTTCCAAATACTTTCATTGGGGGAATATCATTTGCTAGCCTTAGACATGTTCCAAACTCCACAAGAGTATGGACGCCTTCATCACAGCCCTAGTTATGACCATCAGATCAGGATGATCATGCCTTATGGTCCTCCTCACCTCTGAACCAACCTTGTCTATGGGGGGCTTGATCAAGCTCCTACTGATTGCAATCCTCTTTCTTCACCTCAACCTTTCACATCAGACTTCTCATTTCTTGGCAACCCCACCTTTGCACACATTTACCTTTATAGGTGTGCATGGAAGGGTTTTAGTTTCAGACGCTATGAGCTAGGCTCCCATCAGCCCATCAAACCGCTCAACGATGACGATGCCAAGAAATGGTATGTCTTGGGATATCACGAACCCACTCAGACCCCTACAGACCTTTGTCCCGAACCAACCATTGACCAATCTCCTCTAGGCTCACCCATTCCTCCTCTTTCACCTATGGAGTCGGTGGTTTCCATCCCTCCTAGTTTTTTTTCCATAAACACCATTTGCCTGGAACCCTTGACTTATCAGCTCAATGGGGTGTCCAGGTCTCTCCCTCTCATTTTTCCTAGCCTAGTAAAAGATGAGTCGGTAACCATTCACACTGTCCACTGCATTGATGACGATGCCATTCTTTCCTACATGGGCGCTGATGACTCTTTCATCTAGTGCTCTCTCCCTTCTAAGACCCAGGTTATGTTAAATGAATCAACCATTGACATCAACCTCCCTTCTTCTGATGTTCCTCACATCTTAAAGATTGGACAATCTTTAGACGCTCAAGAGCAGCTTGACTATACCCAGTTCCTCTCAGACCATAGCAAGGCCTTTGCCTGGACCTACCATGACATGCCTGGCATTGAGCCCACCATAGCTACCCATAACATTGTCACCAAACTAGATGCTAAGCTTGTTAGGCAAAAGCTTTGAAAGATGCATCCTCACATTGCCCTCCTTGTCAAAGAGGAGCTTCAGTGCCTCCTTTTTGTCTCCTTCATCCAGCCCATCGATTATCTGCAGTGGGTCTCTAACATCATCCCAGTCACCAAGGTGACTGGGGGGATCTAGATCTGCACAGACTATCGTGACCTTAACCTAGCCTGTCCTAAAGATGACTTTCCTCTTCCTAACATTGACCAGCTTGTTGATCTCATGGCTGGCCATGAGATGCTATCTCTCATGGATGGGTTTTTAGGATACAATCAAATTCTAATCGCTCCAGAAGATCAGCACAAGACTACTTTCATTACCCCATGGGGTAATTTCTGCTATCGATTCATGCCTTTCGGCTTGAAGAACACAGGTGCCACATATCAGCATGCCATGACCTACATTTCCCATGATCTCCTCCATAAAATCATGGAGGACTATATGGATGACCTTCTCGGCAAGTCCAAGCTTCACCGTGACCATTTGACCATTCTCAAAATCATCTTCTCTCACCTTTTTCAATACAATGTCCACCTTAACCCCAAGAAATGTGTCTTTGGGGTCCTCTCCGGCAAGCTTCTCGGCTTTATCATTTCTTTTCGTGGCATCGAGATAGATCCCACCAAGATCTGTGCTATCCTCGAGATGCTGCCCCCGACCAATCTCAAGTAGCTTCATAGTCTACAAGGGAAGCTCCAGTCCATTCGCCATTTCATCTCATAGCTTTCTAACCGTTGCCAACCTTTTCATCATCTCCTTAAGAAGGATGTCTCTTTTACATGGGATAAGGACTATCAAGAGGCTTTTGAAGCCCTTAAACACTATCTGGTCTCTCCACCAGTCCTCATTCCACCTAAAGACGATCAACCCTTCTACCTTTATATCTCTGTCACCAACCATTCGTTAGGTGCCATGATCGTGCACTGAGATGAGCATCATCGTGAGCAGGCAGTTTACTACA
Source organism: Torreya grandis (assembly GCA_037957365.1). Taxonomy (NCBI): domain Eukaryota; kingdom Viridiplantae; phylum Streptophyta; class Pinopsida; order Cupressales; family Taxaceae; genus Torreya; species Torreya grandis. The sequence goes on along the minus strand of JARHVA010000505.1, from coordinate 1,656,601 downwards.
CCAGCCAAACACTGGTTGATATGAAACTTGGTATACTCATACTGAGAAACTCTATTTGGCGTTAGTCTTTGCCGCTACCAAGCTCTGCCACTATCTTCTTAACCACAAAACCTTTGTCATCACTCACACTGACCCTCTTAAGTTTATGCACTCCAAGCCATATCAACATCAACATATGGCTCAGTGGCTCATGCTGCTTGCTGAATTTGACCTCAAATTCATCCAATAGAAATCTATCAAGGGGCAAACCATCACTGATCAACTGGCGGATGCTTCTCTTCCCAACAATCAACCTTCATAGTGCGAGTTTCTTGACGAGTCTATCACCGCGCTTTCCACCGATGACACTGTCTACCAAATGACCATGTTCTTCGACAGCTCCAAATGTCAACTTGATGGGGGTGCGAGAGTCATTCTCATCCCACTCGATGGTGAGCCCATGCCTTTGTCTTTTAAGCTCAACTTTAATTGTACCAATAATATGGCTGAATACGAGGCCTTAATTTTGGGACTTCAGACTGCCCTCTCTCTCAGCATCAAGTCCATCAACATCTTCGATGACTCGCAGCTTGTCGTCAATCAGGTCAATGGTTCATACCTCTGTAAAAATGAAATTTTGCAAAGGTAAAAAAATTGTGCTGACATTCTCCTTACATCTTTCGACCATTACCTCTTGCAGACTGTTCCTCGATCCATGAATAAGTTTTCTGACACCATGGCTTCTCTCGCTTTGCATATCCCATCTTCCTCATCTACATCCAGACTTTTTGTCACGGTGCATCATGTGCCGTTGCCTTCTTATATCTCTCCTAACATTAATCATGTCAACACTATAGACTCTAGCCCACGAGATGTTTGGTATAAGCAACTTGTGGACTACTTATCTTTTTCTGTCATTCCTCCCAACCTCCCTAGCAATGCGCGTTGAGCTTTCATCAAGTGCGCAACTCGGTATACCATGCTAGGGGGTCTTCTCTATAAGCGAGGCTTCAACGGCCTCCTTCTTTGCTATCTCACCTCCACTAAAATATCTTAGGCCATTAAGCAAGTCCACGACAGGATTTGTGGTAGACATTTCAGTGGGAATTCGATTGCCAAGCGCATCCTTCGTCTGGGCTATTATTGGCCCACCCTTCATCAAGACTGTAGCGACTATTTTCGGCATTGCATCAAGTGTCAGAAGCACTCTAACTTGTTTCATCTTCCTAGTCACGCCTTACAAGTCACTCAGGATTTCTAGCCTTTTTCTCAGTGGGGCATAGATCTCATCGGTGAGATTAACCCTCATTCGTCTCTTCCTCATCAATCTATCATCATTGCCACTGAGTATTTCACCAAGTGGGTGGAAGCCATTCCTCTCATCTCCACAAAAGCTAACAAGATTGTTGACTTCATCAGTAGCCACATCATCTACCACTTCAGTGTCCCTCATAAAATCATCACCGACAATGGCAAGTCTTTCAAAAACAAGACTGCCCAAAAACTTTGTGACTCATTTGGCATTAAGCTCAGTTTCTCTTCGCCTTAGTATGCACAAGAAAATGGGCAGGCTGAGGCTTCTAACAAAATCTTGACTAAAATTCTCATGAAGGTGGTCAGCAACACTAGAAGGGATTGGCATATTCACATTCCCTTCGCCTTGTGGGCTTACCACACTAGCATTCAAACCTCCATGTGTGCTACCCCTTTCTCTCTCGTATACAAAACAGAGGCTGTCCTACCTCTTGAAGTACAGATCCTGTCTCTCTGCATCTCTCTACATGACATTATTTCTAACGATGACTTTCATCAAGATCGCTTAGCTCAACTTGAGTTACTTGACGAGCACCGTCTTGTTGCCCTCAACCATCTCCATGTCTATCAAATTCACATCAAGCGAGCCTATGACAAAAATATGCGAGAATGAGATTTCAATATCAGAGACCTCATCCTCAAAGAGAATCAACACGTGACCAATATGGAGCGAAGTAAATGAGGTAAGTTTTCCCCTAATTGGCTCAGACCTTTCATTATCACGCACAAGTATGGATCAGGGACATATCATTTGTCTTCTCTTGATAGACGACCAAAACTTGAGCCTCTTAATGCATTGCATCTGCGACCATTCTACTGTTAGTCGAGTACTCGTCCACTTGACATTTATCTTAAGCTCATCCCTTGAGCAATCCCCATCCTCTTAGTCCTCATTCCTTTCAACCCTACTCCCCTTAACAAAATCCTATATACCCCTTTTATACAGTAGGGATGCTTTATCCTAATAAAAGGGAACCCTTGACCTTTTATAGTCTGGTCCATGACTCACATTTCTATCAAAACAAATCAAAATGTCAAAAATATCCAAGGTCACCAAATCGCATCAAAAGGTAGACTGCTCCTTTGAAGGACAGCTATACTATCATTGTTGTAGCTAATAGACTACTCCCTCGAAGGACAGCTATTCAAAGCCCTTATATATAAAGCAAAAATATAGACCACTCCCTCGAAGGATGGCTATGACTAAATATTGCTATAAACAACACTTTTTTAAAAGCTTCCCGCATCGATCAACTTCACAAATGACCACCAAGAAAATGACATCTCTATGTAGACTTCCCGCATCAATCAGTCTGCACAAAAAAAAAAAAAAAAAAGAACGGATCATGGACTTAGCTTATAGTTGTCTCAGGGTCTCCTATAAAAAGGGGTAAGGTTATCTCTGCTCTTAAAATGGGTTACCCTATATCCTCCTATCCTAACACCTACTCAAGGTACTTCAAGCTCACTTTAGTGTCAAAGTGATTCGATTACCGCTCTAACACAACCTCTGGTCAACGACGTAATGCATGAATGGGGCTCTTAGTTCTAACAACCCCTATCTATGCTGTCATTTTGGTCCTTGTCAATAAAAGGGCAATTATGCCTTTCACTTCTTTTACATTTTGGTCACATCCAATCATTTATCATTTATTAAATCAGCTCAACCCTCTTTTTGACCAACCACCTAGCCTATTCACACTGATTTCTATGGACACCAATACACATGGAAACTGTAGACCACTCAATTTATGTCCATCATAAACCATTACTTGCTGGCACATAAATAGGCTCATTTCATTTTTGGCATATGTCCATCACCTAATATGGGTAATTGCTAGGAGTGAAAAACCTTGACTTTTTCTCATCATTTCAAGCATATTCTCTCAGACATATGGACGTGCTAGACCATTCTCATGACTAGACCAACTCTCGACCGCTTTGTCTCCTAGTTTGAACTACATTGGTCTGAGGCCCTTAGGATAAGGGCTATGTAGGCAGCACTCAGATGACATGATTGTCTTCTGGGGTTAGCTCGACCACCCTCATTTGTTCATCTATCTGATGGACAAACCCTATCCTCTTTGACCTCGACCACAAGCAATCAATCACTTCGACCCTTTTCCTCCCTCTTTGGGAGAACTACATTGGCCTGAGGCCCTTAGGACAAGGGATATGTAGGCAGCACTCAGTTGACATGGGGTCTTCTGGGGTTAGCTCGGCCATCCTCTTCATTAGTTTCTTCCATCCCATTCTCTCGTCACCTGTCAATCACATCACAGCTAGTCATATATTATCATTAGCATAATCATTTTCATCATGTCCATCCATAGTCATTAAGCATCACCATCTAATCTAAAAATCATAACCATTCACATCAAACATCAACATCAATATCATTAGACAACATCATATAACCAGTTCATTTAGCATCATCCACATAAACCATAATATCAACATGCATCACATCAAAATGCAATAAACATTAAACACATATTTATAAAACATCCATCACACAGGTCACTGATCCAAAATCTCATCATATATATCAATAATGTTCTATACAATAAGACACAATGTGTGTCTGTCTCTCTCTCTCATATAATACATCTCACATCATCGACACGCAGGCTGGTATATACATCAAAAATCAAAAAAATCTCAACTCCGCCTTCAAGGCTGTGGCTGTGGTGGTGGTGGCGGTGGTTGAGAAGACACTGTATCCTCTCCCACCTCTGATCTGGGCTACCTGCGTGAACCTGTAGCGGTTGCCCGTGACATAAAATGCTACCAGCTCTGCTCTGCCCTCATCTCAGAGTATCATTGTATCTGAGGGAACCCCCTGATGGCCCTCTCATAATACATGATCTCATCCAGTGCATCACTGTATCTAACTAGAGATACAGTCTGTGGTGGACCCATCTATCCTGCTATTGTGCCCTGCACTGACCCCTATGGCTGTGGCTGACCTGGCTGCACCGATGCCAACTGTCTTGGCCCCTGTGAAAATGCTGTTTGTTGTGATAGCCCTCAATCAGTCAGCCCTCTAGTACAAGTCATTTTGGCCCCCTGGGGCACACTTGAGATCACTTTTGCCTCCATCCATCGACCACTAGACCTTGGAGATCATGACCATTTCCTCTAATCGCGACTACTTCCAAAGCAATTTTGCCTTGGTTGTTTTTGCATGTATGCTACCTCATGATTGGTTAGCAAAATTATGTGCAGACCACTTTTGACCTTCACAAGTATAGGATCACAAGCCGGTTGATTCCCACTACTTGTGACATTTTTGTGTTTTTGGGAGCACTTCTTGAGCCTGGGATACCTGGAACACGATGACCATTTGGAGCTTTAATTTTGATTGAATAACCCAATCAACAGACGACTAAATGCTAGGGCCCGATTACTTCAATTTTGGCACTCCTCGACCCTTGACCTATGACAATTTGACTTGACCATCCTCATGAAGTGGTGTACGTGCAATCACAACTTTTGCAGTGTTCTCACTCTATCTTCACCCCTTTTTCATCCAATCTTTGTCAAATCAGCACTCGACTCTAGGTTCCCTTCTCTCGACTCCTGCTTTGAGGGGGAATACCTCATCCATAATCGAGGCAACCAACCCTCCTATTTTTGTCTTGCAGTTCATTAGAACAACCAACAAGACAGAATCAACCTTATCCCACACCTAGGGCAACCAACTACTATTTTTGTCTTGCAGTTCATCCAAAACAACCAACAAGACAAAAAGGGGGAAATGTAGACACCGTAATTGTGTCTAACCCTTGTCGTCCTCCTCTTAACCCCCATTTTTATTCTCTCATGCCTATTTAACCCCTGTCGACCATTTTCCTATGAGCCTTGACCCTGGCAGCATTTAAAAATGAGTAGAAAGCTAAAGTTAGCCTTTTGTCCCCATTCTGCATCTGCCGATGTCGGTCACTACTCGGCCGACGTCGCCAATGTTGGTCACTTATCGGCCGACGTCGGCAGTCCTGCTAACGTCAGTTATCTTTAACACTGTGTTTTCAACTCGAATGTAGGAACCATTATCCGTTATCCATTATCCATTCGGTTGCCAATCCATTTCTCGATCGGTTATCAGACCTTCCTTCGTATCAATCAGTAACCTCTTCATTCGAACGATCAACCAATTCTTGCATCCAACCAATCTAAATCCAATCTCTCACATTCTCTCTCTCTGGTACAGGTATTCTACTTTAGTCATCTTGTTGGAGGTCTGCTACATCAAACTTTTGTGACACAACGACAACGTCAATCATGTCTCTGACTCTATTTTTAGCATATAACAAGTAAGCTTTGCTCTGTGTTTTTGTTTTACTCTCTCGTTATTGTTTTTCATTTGATTTCATTACCTAGATTTAGAGTTAGACCATAACTCTAACCTTATTTAGACTCGTATCACCTCTATCCACCCTGTCTGGAAAATACAGTCTGTAACTCTGCCCAGATCCCTGTACAAAACCCTTAAACAAATCCCTCTGACTCCTAAACCGGCTTCCCAAATCCTTAGACAAAAACTTCAGACCCTTCTACAATCCAAAAACTCTATCCAGACCCGACCAGACCCTGTCCAAAACTATTTCCTTGATCAACGTCGGCACTTCAACCAATGTCGGCACTCTTCTTGACCGATGCCGACACAGAGACCGACACCGGCGACTGTGCAGAGTAGTTTGCTACATATCAGGTATGCATTCTGCTTTTTGTCTTTTATTTGCTTTTATTCTGTCTTTCATTATTTCTACTTTAGTCAAATATTCTATTTTTTATTAGTGGGTTGATATCCCTTAAGGAAGTCTTTGTACTTCAGGGATCAAGTGTTTGCTTGACAGCCCACTGTCTCTTCGTCTAACATTTTTTCGTGTTTAGTCTCTTTTTCTTCACAGGTGTCATTCCTCCATAGCCAAAGAGGAGTACCTTCCAACATCTGATTTCTGTGTGCATGACTATCTTCGGGTATCTTCTAACCCTAGACCATCTCTTAGTTTCTCATTTCTATCTTTTGAATGTGAAAGCAAAATTAGCATAGAAACAAGGACATGAAATCCTCATTATAAGGAAACTTCCCTAGTCTCCTATTTTTCTCTTTGGAAGAGAGAAAACGTATTGATTTTTATCTAGATCATACCCATTATAGCATCATCTTCAATATTTCTCTTCTTCACTCTCTAGATACTCTCTTTGAATTTGTCAAAAAATGAGCTTATTATGACCAGTTTAGTGATGGTAAGGTTGGCCTTTGAGAGGCTTTAGATTCCAAATATGTTACCCACTGTGGGATTATGAGTTAAGTTGAGTCAGTTGGTTAAGTGTTTTAGGCTTTAGTCTCAAACAAAAAATCCTTGAAAGACTATTTTAAGGCCTCTACATGCAATGGTTCTAGAAGGGAAGGCCAAATAATCTTGGATAAACCAACCCCACCATATTGGGGCAAAGGATGGACTATATGTACTTGCTACTTATTCCTAACCTTATTGGATGATACTAAAGTGGTAGTTTGGGAAGAACTGAAAGAAGGCATTAGAAAGCCTAATTGAATGGATTACACATGTAGTTATGAACTTGATAATTCTCCCCTGGATTTCTTAGATGATATGGTTTTAGTCTTAGGGGAAATTGAGGTAGTGGTGGAGGTAATGACAATATAAGTGGGAACAAGGGATGTTGAGGACACAACTAGAATGGTATAAACTACTAAGAATGTAGATACAACATGACTAGAGTAAACATATTCCATTTTATAAATAACTAGGGATGGTTAGACACTAGGATTATAAGAAACAACTTCTACTTTGGGCACAAAAAGACAAGGTAAAATACTAGGATTGAGATAAATAGGATCAAAAGAATAGATAGACATAGGAGAGAAAAATAATACAACTAGGGTTGTAGAAATAAAAGGAACTATAAAGATAGTTGGGATTACACCCTCACCTAATTAGTCTCCTTAGAGTGGTGCATTTCCTTTAGTTTATTGGAAGATTAAGACTTTGGTTCTTTGTAACTCCTCCTCCTCATCAGTAGACTCAACTAATATATATTTCTTTTCATACCATGTGGGTTGTTATGTGGATGATGATTCAATAGTTGGGCTCACAAGGGGTCCCTGGGCTCTTGATTTTCTCTTATAGTAAATAGTCACCTTTTATTCTAAGGGTGAAACCATATGAGTGGGGGAAGTTAAAAATTCCACACTTGTAATCAGTTGTGCTAAAGTAGTAGTGGGACGAATATGATCTTTTGAGTCCTAAGAGTTAATACAAATTGGCTCATCTTCAATTCCCCCAAGGGAAGTTGAAATGCTGGGAGTTGCAATCACCCTAGGCTCTTGCTTTATAATTTTCATTGCCATGGGTAATGTATAAGAAGGTTCCCTTTGATATGATGATGATTGGAAGGTCTTATTGATCTAGAAATACTTTATAGCCCATATACATGAGGGTATAAACTTGATATGTGCATCTACAATCAAAATTGAGGGCTCCCTTCAGATGATTTTCAAAATTTCCTCACCCAATATGGCCATTTGTGCCATCTCAAGGACTTGGGCATCAATATTGGAATTAAAAAAAGGAATTCATGGTCATAACATTCATGTTGGTATGAAATACTAAGGGTTTGGATATGCTTTTGAGTTTGACCATGAGGATCCTAGTATCTATGTGGTAAGGTGGCTAATGATTAGTATTTTATGAACCTACCAACCTCTATAAAATACTTATGATTAATGTAACACATCTTACCAATCATTATGTGGAAGCCATGGAATGCACTCTTTCTTTTATTCTTCAAATCTTTAGTAATTCTTCACCATAGCTGGCAGGCTATTTCCTACTCTACTAATTTTTCTTGTACATGCTTAGAGAGATGTAGGGAGTAACTTTATGGCTAGGAACCATGATCATGATATAATCAAGGTATATTCAATAGTCCCCTTTGGGAATCAATACATCAACTATGCTACTAAATACTCTAGGTAGTGGTGACTCTTAAATAGCCCTCTAAACTAGAGGGTATACATCCTCTATAATTCAAACTATGTTTCTTGTGTAGGGGTATCTATTCATGGAGTAAGAGTCACATATATAGTTCTTGATGAAATCTAGAGATGAGATCTAGAGTGACCCATTGTGCATGTATATTTTACCCATCACAACATCTAAGAGGTATGACATCATATAAAAGTGGCCTCTCGTAGGACTCTTGTCCTTACGTAAAGATTGTTCTTAAAGTTTAGTGTTGGTTACTTCTCCCAAATTGAATGCTAGCTATGATGCCATTAGTAAATCCATTAGTGGAACACAATTTAGGTGAAGTAATTCAATGTTAAGTAGCCATATAACTACTTTAAGAGGGTCATCCTAATGTGGACTCCCATCTAAAACTTGGTTATAGGTACTAGTTACTTCTCCTTGAGGACAATGATATCTCTAAGAATTATCCATTTTCTTAATGTTTTATCAATTGAATTATTATTTTCCCATGTAACAATTCTATGCAAATCATATTGTTAACACAAGTTCCTTTAGTTTCATGAGAACATGCTAATTATAGGGATAACTTACACAATGGATAGTAAAATAGGTGAAAGAGAGATAAAAAAATCATGTATACTGCATACAACATCTCGAATTAGACCCTAAATAGGTTTCGTCATCTATATAACTGAATAAAGACCATAATTCATATTACATCAGATTATATAATAAATCAAAATAGATTACTCAAGTCCACACACACCATACATAAAATAAAATATGAAAAAACCATAACATGACTATTTCTATTCAACACATTGAACCAAATTCTATTACATCGTAGTACTATTTATAGTCTTTTACAATATTGATGTCTCTTCACCTTCTAACCTTTTGAGAAACAAAATGAGAGACTATTTGTATTCTCCAATTATCTAATTATACTTTCAATATTGAATAGTACAAAACTACATAAAAGACAAAATCAAACACTTTGCACATGTGTTTATCCTATATACTTCATGGTTTTAGCAAGCTTCATTCTACATCCAATACTTTTCCAAACTTAAATATTTATTTCATCTTGAGACAAAGGTGCAAGCTAAGCTGAAGTGAACTAAAAATATGAGTCCTAAAAAAAAGTCATAGTAGTCACTCCAAGTGTCATTTGTCAATTTTCACCTTTTGTGCACTACTTAGCTTCCCTTTCAAGTTTTCAACCAAGTATCATACTAGCCTACACCCTTTTGGGTTTTTAATAGACTAAAATAACCATGTGGCTACCCTTTATGGGTTTTCAACCAATTTGGACCCACTACTAATGTTTAGACTATCTAACAAAAGTGTGAATTTGCTAGAAGTACAAAATTGTAGATAGCAAACCTTACTACTATGGCTGGGTGGATGGTTTGTTAGAGGTATCAAGAGACTTTTATTGTTGAGAATTATTAGCCTAGTGACTCATAATGAATCCACTTCCAAGTGTACCTAAAAATATTGTTCCTATGTCTTGATCTCCCTCTCTTAAATGATTTGTAGAAGTTGTTATAGAAGAATGAATTGGGGCTCATCTACTATTTGTGCAATTATTAGATCAACTTGAGCTAGATCTTGTTTAAGAATTTTTTAGTTACTAAGTAATTCACGTACCATTGCAAAAAAAATGCATAGTGGTACCTGGATAATCATCTTATTTTTTAATTCTCCATCTTCTAAGATTTTAAGCAACTCCTTGGCATTAGATAATTTTAGTTGTATGTCCAAGATGAGCTCATCTAATTTGTCTACTATCATTTGGGCTTGAATGACTATGAAAATGTTTCACATTATTTCATAATGCCATATTTATAACTTATATACAATAACATATCATGATTCCAACATTTATTTGAGTGTGTTTCTCATTTTATCTATAGTTTCCATTTGATTCTCTAGTATAGCTTTAGCTTTGTCAACAATAACAAATTCAGGTTATGCAGTGGTCAGAGATTGATTCAAGTGATGTATCTAATTGAGCATATCTTGAGATAGATTGTTATATTGTGTTGAAGTGGTGTTTAAGATTTGAACATATTCATCTATAATTTATCACATGGTCTCTATTTCTAACATGAGGGTTTGTCCTTATGTGGATAGTGCCAAAACTTTCTACATAGCTCCCCAACTCTTTGTAAGTTCTTTTGATAGTGCCATGAATTGTTTATCTTCTAACATAAATTGATCACCTATTACTTTCATAACTAAGGTGGGATATGTGTTATTTATTATTTACCTCAAATTCATCAACCTCTCCTCTAATTTAAAATTTTCATCTCATAGCCTTATTAATGCTTGTTCCAAATTTGAAGCCCTCTGAGCAATAGATTCCTAGAAATGGATGTTCCTTTAATTTGTTTGAAGAGAAACAACTAGGTTACATCTAGTGATGTTTCCATCATAGTGGTGTCAAGTGATATGTATGTAGTGGTGGATGTCACAAGATCTAGTGTAAACTGAGCAAGTGAAAGCAAGAAGGTATTTCCCCAAGTGGATTTAGTAGGGACATCCCATAACCATTGACTAAGAAGTTAGATTACTTCTTTAGTAATCATAATGTGATTAGTGGATGCTACCTTAGCTTGGACTTGTACATCCCTAAGGTCTTTAGCCTTGATGTTTGCCTCTACCTTGGCCTTATTCTCTACTTTAGATTATACTTTAGCTTCCTCTTTGGCCTTTGTTTGAGCTTCATCTTAGGCTTTGGATTTGGCTTCTGTGTTAGTCTTAGATTTAGCTTCTAATTTAGCCTTAGCCTTGGCTTCAGCCTCAGCTTTTACATTAGCTTCTTGATCCTTTTATTTATGCTATACATCTTACACTTCTTGTTGTCACCTTTATTATTCTTTGATCTATTTCTTATTTGACTCTACTTCTTCAACCTATTTTCATGTAGCTTTAGATTTCTCAGCTATTTTTTTCTTATCTTCAACTTCTTTAGCTTGATTTTGCATAGCCTCTCCTTGCTCAGATTTTTATTTTTATTCCTTGGATGCATCTTGTTACTTCAGTGGTGGACTCTATGCAGCTTGTTATTGTGTTGATGGTGATAGGGATGCTTGTTTTTGTGATTCTTCTGTGCCTTATTCTTGTTGTCTCACCTTAAGCTCAAGTATGCCTTGCTCATATTATTGTTCCTCCTCTTTTATTGGCATGGATGTATTCATAGGTTATTCTTCTTCCTCAATTCTCTCATCTAGTTCAATCTATTCAGAGGATTTTGTTGCACTTAGCTATTATTTTTGTACCATTTTATTTCTGCTAGATTTGGCCAAAGGCATGAGTGTCTTATTTTGTTTCCTTGCTCCTTGAGGTTGAGGTTATTGAGTTGGATGTGTAGTAATTTATTCTATAGGTGCACCAAAATAAACCATCCTTTCCCACACTATTTACAAGGGATTCATAGGAAGATGTGTGTATGGTCACTTGTATAAAAGTTGTGTGGGACTGTCTTCTATAGATAAGTCTTTGGCATGCATATAAGATGATTATGTAACTAGTTTTTTTTAAAAGAGCTTGGCTTCTAATTTCCACTAAGTTGCTTCCTATCCTATGGTGTCAACAATAATCAAACTAGGTGGTTGAGAAATATCAACCCAAAGGTCTTTCCCTACCTAATTGAACACTTGGTAAGTGTGTACTACTTTCCATAAGAACTCTTTTTCCTCTTATACATCATAGAACTCGATGTCGATGTCTTATAACATTCATTAAACCACTTATTTTTTGTCCACCCCATCTCAAGTAGGTCACACTTAATGAATATTTATGGAACTATGGGGTGTTCAAGCTATGACTTTACTTGTCAGGTTCATTTCTTTGGTAAAGGTGGCAAGTCTCTGCTTACAGGTGATTTTTGCTTTCCTTTCTCTAGTTTTGTTAAAACTTACAATTGTGCTGACTTGAGGTTTATTGTGCAAGTAATTTTTCAACCTATTATTGTTAAGATTGTGGAGGAATGGTTTGTAGTGGAGGTATATACCTAGAATCTAAGTTTTTCTATCGATAGACCTAAGATTTTTATTCAACCATTAAAATGAAGAATGGTATCAAATTGACTGTAGGGTTAATGAACTTGTGTACCTTTATTTAGATGTCATTGTGTAGGTTTATAATGGATGCATGTTAACCTAGATACTACATGACATTCTATATAATCCTAAGATGTGATCGAATTAGTGTGAGGGATTCTAACCACCATGCATTAAACCACCCAATTATTCATAATACTAATTAGTTTTAGTCCATATAATGCTTACTAAGACATTACCTAACCAAAAATTAGTAGTGACATTCACTGACCCTAGGGAAGACTTCCACTAAGTGAAATACAACAATAGGACTAAGAATTGATATTTATAGGTCTACTTAGTTCCTACAAGTACCTTTTTGATATTTTTGGTGAGCTCAGTGGATAAGAATTTAGGCCAATTGAAATCTTTAGTCAACTTTGTCATTTAGTAAGCAATGTTAATGATGCCTCTTATTTTTTAGTTTGCATTATTTGTGGTTTGCGAAAACCTCTTAGTAATAGACTAGACCATGGTGCATAGTGAAGCACCTATAATCGAATGAATATGAGTTCCATCCTAATGGTGTATTATTCTCTAATATCTAAATGAAGTGGTGTTACTGTAGACTTGTATTGCATTAAATATTTATCTCGATTGGGTAGGCGATTTTCTCTTGACATTGAGTGCACATTGATCTAGATGGTAATTTATTGAGCTAGATACATAGCACTTTGATCGTACTAACTCAACAATTTCATGATGGCTTCATCTAACTAGTCAAAAGTAGACAGCTTGATCAACCTTTTAGTGTTAGTACCATGAAATGGATGCTGTAATGTTAAAGTTCTTGGTTGTGCTATTAGTTGGGTTTTTAGAGAAAATAGAGTAGCTTCAAATCTATCAATAAAATTAAAGGGTTCTAGATAATTATACATTATTTTTTGAAATCCTAACCCTATTCCCATTTCCTCCCTTTAAGCATTGGATAATGGGATCAATATTTGACCTTTGTCCATGGCTAGATGAATGAAAAAAGTTGATGATTAATCTAAATAAGTACACTCTGGGGTGTTATTTATTTGCAAATAGATAGTTAAAATTATGATCACATAAATATCATTCTAGTGAGAGAATGTAATGGTTGCTTGTTGTCCATAAGTTTTTATTTTATAGCTATTTGGCACCTAAATTTGTGTTATCACCTTCTTTAGATGCATTAATTACATACATAAGAATGTTCTCTCTAAAATTAATATTAGATGCTGAAAATCATCCTGGTAGGGATATTTGTTTCCTAGGTTGTGTGTTTTTAGCTCTGGTAGTTATTTATAATGAGTAGATGTCCCTTTAGTTAATCAATTTGTTGTATGCACCCACTTGTCATGTTATTAGCAAATATAATTTGAAACTACTACAAATTTTTAAGATACCACATTATTAACAATATGACCTAACCATTGGCCTTTCATTTGACATACCTATATTTTTTTTGCCTTCTCAAGCTTAATTACCAAGTATGGTGTAGCGGTGGTCAGTTGTCCTGGGTGAGTTATCTTGACTTGGTGGTTGCATCCTATGATGAGAACTAGTTGTAGTAGCTATGATGTGCTAAAAAATAACAAGAAAACTAATAACCCTTCAAACCTAAGAAATAGAAAACCAAGAACAAACATTAAATAAAATCCTAGCTACATGGTGCTACTCAGTACCCACTCAATTTGTAGTAGCATGATAGAGATGAAATATGATATGGATTAAGCTTACAACCATTGATTTTCCCTAGTAGAATGGTTCCATACAAATATTTTATCACTATGGTACCCTATAGTGATACTTCATGAATGATATAGGGTCCTTTCCATCATATGTGCATCTTTCTTATGAATACTTTAAATCTTCTCTCATAAAGTAATATAATTTGATCTAGGTAGAATTGCTTAGATAATAAATTATGATCATGCCATGCTTTTTGAATTTGTTTATTGATTTTTTAGGTCCACTATGATCCTACGCTATCTTCTTCTATCTTAGTTAAATATATCAATCATGTCCTTAGTGAGTCCTAATCCCCTAATCTCATGATTATTGAAATTCACAAACTAGGTACAAGGTACTCCATAGGCATTATTGCCTCAAAGTCATATAATAATTATAAGGGAGTGAATCTGGTGGATCACTTGTAATGTGTGTGATAGGATCATAGAATTTTAGAAATGCAATCCTTCCAATCATATCTTTGGACATTACAATATTTGTCATCATCTTACCCAAAATTATTTGATGCTTCTACTTGGCCATTAGCCTACAGATGGTAAGATGTACTTTTTTGGTGCAATATCATGAAATATTACAATAGAGTCTTAATATTATTATTGATAAAGTGCATGACTCTATCCCTTAGCATCTTAATTGGACATCCAAACTATGTAATAATGTTTTCATATAAGAACTTGGCAACATCCTTTGCACCATAGCTTGAATTAATAAAAACTTATACTCATTTTTTGAGATAGTCGGTTATTGTGATAATGTATATGGCATGACTATGCTTACTTAGGGGAGACATAGGTATAAAAAAATTGATTCCCCATCATTCAAAATGTTTTTTTACAAGCATACAAACCAAAGGCATTTCATCTCTCAATTAAGCTTACCCGTTCATTGATAGATGTCACAATGTTTAACAATTGTGTACACATCCTGAAAAAGTGTAGACCACTATAACCCACTCTAAATTAGTTTCCTAGTAGTAGCATCTCCTATGAAGTGTCATCCTCTAATTATTTGGTAAGCTTATTACATCAATTTGGGTCTCTCATGTTTGAGATCTACCCTATGTAGTGCATTATATTTACCCAACTTGTATAATAAACTATCAATGAATCTCTATGGTATAACTTAGGTAACCATTTGTTTATTATCCATATTTGTATAATATGCAAAAAAAAATTCCTTTTTCCAAGAAGTTTGAAATGTCCTCCATGTTATCTAGAATTGCAACAATTATAAATAGATGCACATTAGGAGATTCATATTTGAGTTCCTCTGGTTCATCCCTATTGCACAATTTACTAAGATGATCAGGGCCCATATTCTCCCCTCCTAGTTTCACATTGATTAAAATTTTTAATTCCTCAAAGATCATCATCCACATAGAGATCCTTCCCCATAACATTGGTTTATTGACCAGGTATCACAATGCTTGGTGGTCCATGAAGAATTAAAAAGGAGTATCCAATAAGTAATGCCTAAATTTTTGTAATGTAAACACCATGGAGAGTGTTTCTATATCAATGGTTATGTAATTATTTTCCACAACAAAGATTTTACTTCTTTCAAAATGTGTTGGATGGTCTATCCCACCTTCACCTGGTTACACTAAGATGGATCCTACTATAGTGCCCAAAACATTGATATGTACATGAAATGGATTTTTCCAGCTAGGAAATACTAATATGAGTGTACTTACCAACCTATAATTTAGCTTAATAAATGTTTTTTAAAACTTAGGTTCCCATTTGAATTTGGTGTCTTTTCATAGTAACTTTTCCATGGCTATTAATATAGTGGCATATCCTTTTGTAGACATTAGAAAATTCAACACTTATAGTTTTTGATGCATAAATGCCTTAAAATCCCATAAAACTTCTCAAACCTTCCTAAAAACCCTCTTAACCAACCAAATCACTATGTTCCTCGTCAAAAATATCATTCAAATTCACTATTTGAAAGTACTATTCAAATGCACTATTCACCATCACTATTCACTAAGGGACCCAGTATCACTTCATGATGACATGACAAGTGAGATGGCATGTGAAATGACATGTGACATGTCAAGTGACATGGGAAGTGATTTGGGAGGTGATATGGCAAGTGATGTGGCTTCATGTGGGACATCATACCCCACTTGGGACCCTTCCCAAAGTGCTTGATGACCTCATTCAAGCATCACAAGGCCCCCCCATGAAATGTGGAAAATTTACCCTTAATGGATCATTATTCAACATGTAGTTTTGTCTTCCCACATGAAATTAGACTTTAAAAAATATACCTTCCTCTTTAAGACTTTAGAAAAGACAAATAACATCCATTTTTGACTTTCAAGCTCAAATGGAGGCTCACCAACCCAAATAGGACATTTTTCAACCCACATGGGAATCCCCACCAACCCCAACTTATAATTTTAATGCCCCACATGGAAAATGGTGCCAAATGTTTTGTGACACCCCTTTAAGTGCTTGTGTGAAAGCAAGAAAAGATGGTAAAAAGTCTTTAAGTCTCATTCAAACCCATGTGCATGATTTCCATTCAAACATGGAGACTCACCAACCCACATGGGAATATTCACCAACCTTACCTTGAATAAATCATGATCCCACTTGGATAAATTAGAATTGATTCAATATTCCTCTATTTTGGCATGTTTCTTTAGATAAAAATGCTATAAATACCCCCCTTTCCTTCACCCAAGGTTAAGTGGCAAGTTAGTCTTTTGTTCTTAGCATATTGCTACAGGTTTTTAGAGAAAGTAATCATATTTAAGGTCATAATAATCTTGGAGATAAGATCTCAAGCAATGAAACTATGCCAAAATATTCAACAAGCCATCCTCAATCCATCTTCAATGAATACCAAGGTAATTTTTTTTGTTTTGTAAATTCAATTTCTTCTTTCTTAACCCCCTTTGGCCTCTTCTTTATTGACCTAAAAACCATAACCCTTTTGTCCTTATTCTTCTCCTTTCAACCCTTTTCCTCTTTAACCTTAACCTCTTATTTCTATTTATTCCATTTACCCATTAGCCTCCTCACCATTTATCCGTTTATCCCCTTTTACCTCCTTTCTTTCTCATCCCTTTCATCCATTTACCTCTTCACAATTTATCCCTTTTGCCTTCTTTATTTCTTACCATTTTTACCAATTTGAAAATTTACCAACCTTAAGAAAAACTTTAGTCCTTTTCACAAGACAAACAAAACCATTTCCAAACCCAAAACCACACAACCTTGCCTTCACCAATTTTCAGCATTAGTATAATCAAACTAGTTGCTTCATTTTGATTAATTTAGCAAAGAATTTAACTTCATTGTCTCAAATTTAGTTCCCTTCTATTTTCAATATAATTAATTTGATATTTTTATGCAAAATTATTTTATTTCATCATTTCAAATTAAGTGTTTAAAACAAGTGGATTGACAACCTCCTAGAAAGTTGTTGCTTCATAGGATCTAGCTCAAGCTAGGCAATCCACCCATTTACTTGTCTAAAAAATAAGTTTATTTTAGTGTTTTATTATTTTTAGTTCATCCTCCCAAGACAAATATGATATCTCCACCATCACTTGGATTCAATGCGTGTATTTTTAACAAGTGTTTATACACACCCCTTATCACTAGTTTCTTTCTTTTCAAAGAATTAAGAAAAGCAAAAAAAAAAAAATTGAGAGAAATATTTTCGCATGCCCGATGGGACCTTTGAATTTTTTTGGGTCCATTAATTATATTAAGACATTTATAAATGCATTATTTAACATTTCATTTAGTTTCATTAGTGGAAAAAAATTCATTTGGTTGCATTAGTTAAAAAAAATCATTTAGTTGCATTTTTAATTGCATGTTTAGTTGTATATTTACTTACAATCTTAGTTGCATACTTTCTTGAATTTTTATCTGAATTTTTAAGAAAATTAAGTTTTATGTTATTTCTTAAAAATTAAAAAAGAAACACAAGTTTTAGTTGTATTTTTTAGAAAAGTTAAATTTTATTTTCCTTGCATCTTTAAATGAAATAAAAAGAACAATCATCCTAGGATTAGGACTTGCATTTTCATGTTTCATTTATATTTCATATAGATATTTTGTATGCATTTAAATAAATATAAAATTTTATTTTGGGTTTATAACAAACACTTTTTATCCATTGAATTGCTTGCTGATCTTAGTTCATCTAGTAACTACGAGGAACAGTCATTTTATTGTAGCTTTCACTTGTATTCACACACCAAGCCAAACCACTGAAAAATAAATATATCAAAAAAATACTTGAGATAAGGAATGACTAGGATTTCATCCCCTGGAAGTAACATTACCCCCTCCTAGCTATCCCACTTGGATTTCACCACCAAGGGGAGAACCAACTCAACTCTCAGGTTGAGTATAAACTCTGGACTTGGTATATCTTAACTAAGCACCCAATACCCTTATCACTATGGGATTGTGAAGTGAGGGGGCAGGTCCCAATAGCAAGCCACATACTGAAGGTCAACACAAATATTTGTTTTTAATACCTAAACAACCTAAAACGAGCTATAGCTTGCATTTTTAGTATCCATATCAAACCAACTTCCCCTCCACACTCTTTAAGGCATAAGCCAAAAGTGATTTTAAATTAATCCTAGGATAAATGCATTTCTAGTGTTTGTTTTGATTGATTTGAAATATTTTTGGTTGCTTCTTGTTTGAGTTGAGAACTTCACCTTTTCATTCCTTATTTTCTCATATTGGTTGAGGTAAATTATATATGTACCAAAATCATCACCTTAACGGGCATACCTCCCTCTATTCACTACCAAACAACAACTCAAAAATCAAGTTAATTAGCCCCCATATTCTTTCACACCTATGGATTATACCTTAGACATTGAAAGTTCCCCTCCTCCCTCTCCTTCTAGGGTCCCAATCATATCTGAAGGGGATCCTAACTTTTTTTCCTTCTTTGACAATAATTAGGTGGATTTACAACACTAACTCAATACCATGGCTACATCACACCCCTTTTGCTTCATTTTCCTTTATCAAACCCCCTCTTGGCATGCCACCCCACCTTATGATGGGTACCACTTCAACCTAACCATTTTTGACCCACACCTCTTCTAACATCCCATCCACCAAAACCCAAACCAACCTTCCACCACCCAACTAAACACCTCTTATCACACCCCAAGTGGGATCAACTCTACCCTTAGTCACCTACACCCCACCTACTATGGCATTATCCTCCACTCCTATTTCCATCTTACCTTTGGTAGCAACTAATACCTCAACCACAACCCAATCTCAAAATCTAGTGCTCTCCATATCACAAATGCTTCCCCTTATAAACACTTTGGTCACTACCCACCTTTAAACAACTAACCCAGTAACCACTTCGATGCCACACATAAAGCCCTTAAACTCGACCTTCCAACACGTACCCATGACATCTTATCAATATATTCCTAACACACAACTATACATACCTTCACCTTCCACCCAAGATTATGTGACCTCACACACACACATAACATCATCCCAACCATTCACTAGTTATTCACATCTCACCCATCCCCAAAAAAACATGCCAAATACCTATCCAACCCAACAAACCCAAATAAACTTGGTCAAGATTCTAATGGAGAAGATGACAACCCTTAAGTCATCCATATTGGGGTCACATAAACTTATCTCTTATGACCAAATTTACAATGAATCGATCCATCCATATGTCCCTCTCCAACCATATCCTCTAAATTTTAAAGCAAAGAACACCCCCAACAATATTTAAGAGCATTTAGGCATGCATGTTACTTGATGTCCCATGATGATGCTCTCTTCCTCCATTCCTTCCCTATGTCATTATTTAGACTAGCATTGGATTGGTATAGTGTCATCCCAAAACACTTCATCTTCTCCTTTGCCCAACTATCCCAAACTTTTTTGGATCACTTTTTGATCAATATATCCAAGAAAGTTTCTATCACTGATCTCTATTCCATTCTACAATTCAAAGATGAATCCATTGACAATTTTGTGGCTCATTAGAGGAGCCTAATCAACCAAATTTTCTTTTCATTGCCTCAACCTGAGTTTATATAACTCTTTTCCCAGGCATGTACAAAACACATCTCATCCACATTACATGTCCAAACCTTCTGAACATTAGATGAAGATTTTACCATCGCTCAAAAACTAGAGAATAGAGCCATTGATGAGGGAAGATTAAAGTTAAAGAACAAAAACCCAACTTACAAAACCATTGAGCCCTCTCCTTCCAAACTAAACAACACAACCAATACCAATTCTAAGAGCAAAGACACCACCAATTCTGTTATCCTCAAAGTTGCACCTCTACCATCTACCAACCAATAGAACCCAAGAAACCAAACCTCTGACCCCTTCAACTATCCAAACCAATATCAAAGGAAACAAATTTGGAATAACCACAAGCCATTAACTCCACTTGGGGATCCTTATCCTTCCATTTTGGAAAAGTTACTAAAAGACAAAATCATCCAAATTAAACCACCCTAATAGATTGATACTTCTCACCCTATGCCCGATTGGTATAATGAGAATGACCATTGTGATTTTCATTGAGTCATAGGACATGACATCAATAGATGAAGTACCTTTAAATACCTTGTCTAATTCCTCATTGAGAAGGGGGATCTCACATTAGACAATCTTAATGTGCCACCAAACCAAGCCCTCAACATATTTTGTAAGCCTTTCCCTAATCATGCTCATTCTACCCCTCATCATGAAAATAAACTTGGATCATCTAATGAGGTACATATATTAATGTGGTTACTAGTGAACCCATTGATGAATAAAATGTTACCTCAACAACTTCTTTCCCTATTCCCCTATTGGAATAAAAAAAACTACCTTATATTCCTTTGGACACCCAAAAAAAGGAAGCAACCATATTCACACCACCATTGGAGGATACCACACTTGCCTCCCCTATCTCAGAACCATCCACCCCCTCTTTAGAAGCTATTTCATAAGAGAAGATGATTCCATCTACCCGACCTCTAATTGCAAAAACTTCTATCAAATGTCAAGATAAAGGTAAGGGAACCAAATTGGAACTTCTAACTGCTTATTTGATTGACCAACCTAGCCCCTCTAAAAAAAGTAAAACCTCCACCCAACCAACCAAAACCCCTTCCAAATTAATTTACCCTCAAACACCTAAACCCACCAAGATAACTAAAGTGACCAAATCCCCTCCAAAACCAACAACTAAAACAACCAAAGAGGTAAAATCACCAACGGGCCCAAAACCCTAGATTTTATGTCCCTCAACCTTGCCCTCCATTCTAGGTCCCCATCCCTTTACCTTAAACATAAAATCCACCATTTTTACCAAAGCCCAACCACCTTTATTGGTCACACCTTCATACTTTCTCTCTAAAGCACCTTTCCCCACTACACCAATAATCCCTAAGCTACCTACCTTACCATCATTTGCCTCTATCTCATCAACCACCTTAGCCAAACCAAAACCATTAACCAAGTATACCACTTTACCCAAGACACCTATCACCAAACCCATGTCCCCAAAACTTTCTACTTCAACACCCAAAACAAAAACCACTAAACCTTTACCACTTTTATCCGAATCTTACTTGACCACCTTCTAGTGATTATTAAAAACTTATTTCTTGAGCTTACCACCCATCAAACCCTTTGACCCTTCACATACCAAACCCTTTTGGTTTAATGATAAATTGATATGTGCCTATCATAGGGCGCTAGGACATGACATCAACAATTGTAAATCTCTCCAAATGTTGGTTCAAAACTTATACAAAGATAATGATCTATTATCAGACAAACCTTCTTCATCCCTATTGCCAATCCAACCACCTACTCAACCCATTTGACCTTCGGTCTCACCCAAAAGTGAAGGGGAGGAACCGAAGCAATCATCCAACCTAGAGAACTACCTTATCCACACTATTCATATGGTTACCCAATCTTAAGCCGAACAAAAGGATAAAGGGGAGACTAAGGCATCCATTCCTTGGACTTACCCCTCCCTAAACTCTCAAGCTAATAATACCCAACCTTATCCATCTCTAAATAAACCTAAAGTGTCTATTTTAGGTGCTTCTCCATCTAACCCTCCATACCTTAACCCATATACAATATCCATTAAAAAATCTATCCTAAGGAAATTTCACCAAATTCCAATAAAGATGAGCTTGTATGAGTTAATCTCTACCTCCCTCCATCACTATCAAGGACTCATAGAGGCTCTACAATCCATTGAGGTCCAACTTGATGATCCTTAGCCTTTAACCACTTTTTTTGGTACCCTTTGGACTTCTAACCTTATCACCTTAAAAAATTTAGAAATACCTTATGTTAATTCAAAGTATCTTGATCCCCCTCTTTACATTATGGCAGATATCAATCAAACCCACATCAAAATGGTGATGATCGATTTGGTAGCTAGCATCAATATTATCTCCTCCCATGCTTATGACTAGTGATAGTTACATAAAAACATCATGTCTACAATCTCAGTGGTTCTTCATTCTTTTAATGATACTATGGTTACTACCTTAGGAACAATTATCCTCCACATTTGTGTAAGACCTCGTACTATTCTTAAACTCTTTTATGTTGTAGAAGGAGAGTTTCAATACAATTTTTTACTTGGATGCCCTTGGATTCATGTCATGAGTTGTGTCCCTTCCACCCTACATCAATGTGTCAAGTTTGAACATGAAGGGCAAGTTATGACTATCCAAGCTGACCCTAGTCCTTTTACATCTTGCAATAAGACATATCAGCTCAATGATGTCCTTATTCCTTCATTATCCACTACACAACCATCTACCAAAAACACAACCTCACCAGCCAAAACCCATAACATTTCCATACCTATTGTTGATGAAGCTTCCACTAACTAATCTATCCCCTCTTCCCAGATTCTTGTAGAAGACCTTGTGACAACCACATTCCAACATCTTTATTTTAGGGAATATAGAATCTTAGCATTAGATTCCTTCCTTACCCCCCAAGAATATGAGAATCTCAAACATAACCCTTTTTACAACACTAACGTTAGAACCATCGTCCCCATTGGTCTCCCTAACCATCAAAAAAATTTCATTTATGGGGGACTTGATCAACCACTTCTAGCCCCTACCATTACATCATCTATCTAACCATTTACCACTAAATTTTCCTATCTTAGAAAACCAAAGTTTTCTAAGTTTTATCTTCATATATGTGCTTGGAAAGGATTTGGCCTCGATTTCTATGAATAAGGGCCTCATGAATTACCCCATTTCAAAAAAATTCAACCTCATGAGTCATTTGGCCTTAGGTATAAACCACCTCAAGAATTCATCAATTCACTCAAACCCATTACCACCATAGAAGAAGATATCCCATCCTTTCTAATCCAATCACTTTCTCCACCTAAAGACATAAATATCATCTATCCTAACTTTTTTTTGATCAATATTATAAGTTTGGGCCCTCTCATCTACCAAATGAGTGGCCACACTAACGTCCTTCCACTTGTACATCCTGAAATGGTAGAGAAAAAATATCCTACCATCAACACCATCCAATATCAAGATGATGATTCCATTCTTTCCCACCTAGGTGAAAGGAAGTCTTATATCCACAAATCCCTTCCTCTTGAGGCCTTGACTATGTTGAATGAATCTACCATCGATATCAACTTGGGCACTTTGGATGACCCTCGTATTGTCAAATTAGGCCAATCATTGGATACTAAGGAATTTCAATATTTAACTTCTTTCCTCCAAGACCATAACATATCCTTCACTTGGTCTTACAATGATATGCCTAGGATTGACCCCATAATTACTACCCATAACATAGTCACTCATCGTGATGCTAATCTTGTTAAACAAAAACTTTGATGCATACATCCTTGTATAACCATTCTCATCGAAGAAGAACTTCAGTGTCTCTTATTTGTAAACTTAATTCAACCCATTTACTACCCCCAATGGGTCTCAAACATTGTACCTATCACCAAAATCAATGGGGGTTTACACATTTATGTGGACTTTCATGACCTTAACCTCACCTACCCTAAAAGATGACTTCCCTCTCCCTTGCATTAACCAGCTTATTGATCTTACAATCAACCATGAGATGTTATCTCTCATAGATGGGTTTTTGGGTTATAATCAGATCTTGATTACTCCTAAAGATCAACATAAAAATGCCTTTTATGACCCCTTAGGGAGCTTTTTGCTATAGAGTCATGCCTTTCAGGTTAAAGAATGCTAGTACAACCTACCAATGTGCCATGACTTATATTTTCCATGATATCATCCATAAGATCATATAATACTATGTGAATGACCTTCTCAAGAAATCCAAACTCTGAAAAGACCACTTGGATATTCTTATGATCATATTAGAATGCCTCATCTATTGTAATGTTCACCTAAATCTCAAGAAATGCATTTTTAGGGTCCTTTCAGGAAAGCTTCTTGGATTCATCATCTCTCTTCATGGAGTTGAAGTAGACCCTACTAAAGTTAGAGAAATTTTAGACATGCCTCCTCTAACCAACCTTAAACAACTCCATATCCTTCAGGGAAGACTTCAATCCATTCTTTATTTCATTTCCCAACTTTCAGACCAGTGCCAACCTTTTCATCACCTTTTGAAGAAGGATGTCTCTTTCAAATGGAGTAGTGGTTGTCAAAAGGCCTTTGATTCAATCAAATAGTACCTTTTTTCACCACTTATCCTCACCCCTTTGAAGGATGACCATCCCTTTGACTTATATATTTCTACCACTGACCATTCCTTAGGGGCAATGTTGGCTCACTGAGATGAACAACACAAAGAGCAAGACATATACTACATTAATTGTATGCTTGTAAAATATGAAACTTGGTATACACACATCGAGAAAATCTACTTAGCAATCGACCTTCCTGGCCACCAAACTCTGCCACTACCTTCTTAACCATAAAATGTATGTCATCACTAATACATACCCGCTCAAATACATGCACTCTAAACCATACCAAAATCAATGTATGACTAAGTGGCTAATGCTCCTAGCTGAATTTGAAAAAAAGTCAATTAAATATTAGGTCATAAATAATAAATTTGCTAAATCTCCTCTAGAAAATAACTAGCCACCACATCTTGCCTTTTTGGACGAGTCTATCATGACTCTTTTTCAAGAAGATGACATAACCTACCAAATTACCATGTTTTTCAATGGCTCTAGATTCCAATAAGAAGGGGGTGATAGAGTTATTATATTTCCTCTTGATGGTGAACCCATTCATCTCTCCTTCAAAATTTATTTTGAATGCACCAATAATATGGCCGAGTATGAAGCCCTAGTGATAGGTCTCCAAACTACTCAAATCTTGGGAATTAAGATAATCCATGTCTTTGGTGATTCCCAGCTTGTGGTCAACTAGGTCAATGGGTCCTATCAATTTAAGAATTATGTCTTGCTAAAATATAAAATTTTAGTTTAAAAAGTCTTAATATCATTTGAGCATTACCTAGTCCAATCCATTCCTTGATCTACTAATAAATTTATAGATACAATGGCCTGCCTTGCTTCTCAAATCCCTTTTCAACCTTCCAATTCCAAAATATTTGTCCCCTTTCATCATTTTACCACACCCTCTTATGCCCAATCCAACCTCCATACCATTTTTAGTGTAGAGGAATCCCCATCCAACATTTGGTATGACCAAACTTTCAACTACCTCAACCTAGGCATTATTCCTCACAACCTCTCTAGGAATGCCGGAAGAGATTTTATTCAAAGTACCTCTCATTACACCATACTAGGAGGAATCCTTTACAAACATGGTTTTGATGGTCTCCTTCTTCTTTGCCTACGTATCCATGAAGCTTTCCATGCCATCAAAGAAACATGTGATGGGATATGTGGGGGACATTTTAGCGGCCTAGCGATCACTAAATGTATCCTTCACTTTGGTTACTATCAGCCCACCCTCAACCAAGACTATTGTGATTATGTAAAGAATTGTGTTAAATGTTAATAGCATGCTAATTTACATCATGTGCTAGCTAATAGACTCTAAGTATCGAAGGACTTTTGGTCTTTCTCTCAATGGGGGCTCGATCTCACTAGGGAAATTAACCCCCTTTCTTTGTAGTAACATAGTTCCATCATCATAGCAACTGAATACTTCACCAAGTGGGTGGAAGTTATTCCTCTAATCTCTACCAAAGCAAAAAATATTTTCAACTTTATCAACTACCACATCATCTGCCACTTTGGTGTCCCTCATAAGATCATCACCGATAATGGAAAATCCTTCAAGAATAAACAATTCTAAGGTTTATGTGATGCATTTGGCATTGATTTAATATTTTCCTCACCTTATCTACCATAATCAAATGGACAAGTAAAATCCATTAATAAAACCCTCACCAAAATATTAACCAAATTTGTCAGTGATTTAGGTTAGGATTAACACTTACACATCCCATTCACCATATGGGCCTATCACACTAGCATTTTAACCTCCACTAGTGCTACCCCTTTCTCTCTAGTCTTTGGAATAGAGGCAGTCTTGCCTCTTGAAGTCCAAATCCCTTATTTTCACATATCATTGAAGGAGCTCATTTCTAAAGAAGATTTTCATCAGCATCATTTATCTCAACTTGAGCTACTTGATGAGTGTCATTTGGCAGCTCTCACCCACCTCCATATCTATCAAGAGCATATCAAACGCACTTATAATAAGCACCTCAAACAATGAGAATTCAATATCAGAGATCTCATACTAAAAGAAAACCAACATGTGACCAATATGGATAAGATTAAACAAGGCAAGTTTTCCTTCAATTGGCATGGACCCTACATCATCACCCATAAGTATGGATTAGGAGCTTATCATTTGTCCTCTCTTGAAGGCAAACCAAAACCTGAGCCTCTCAATGCTTTACATCTGCATCTATTATTTTTTTAAAGAAGGATCAATCTCACCTATCTGTCTAACTTAAGATCATCCTTTGATTATGAGATTTACACCTTTACCCACCTTCCTCCTCCCCTTTTGAGGATAATTGATTACAACACAAAACCATGTGATCAACCGTGATAGTTAGGGCCTAATCCTAAATATGGGTACCATGGCTCTACCCATAGCATGTTTTTCATAGATAGTTTTCATCTCTAACAAGATGTAATTCCATGGTCATTGTCTCTTAAAAC
Organism: Torreya grandis; assembly: GCA_037957365.1. Taxonomy (NCBI): domain Eukaryota; kingdom Viridiplantae; phylum Streptophyta; class Pinopsida; order Cupressales; family Taxaceae; genus Torreya; species Torreya grandis. The sequence continues at coordinate 1,629,267 of JARHVA010000505.1, read as the reverse complement.
CACACCCTTTCACATATCATGAACCTACTTGTGTAAAGTTTTACCATCATAAAGGTAAACCTCTGAGTCTAATTAGACCAGTCCATGTCTAAACACATTTCACCTTACAACAATTAATTGGTTTAATATCTTAAGCATTATAGACTACTACCTTGAAGGAAAGCTGCCCAAAAATAAAAATAAAAATTTCCACATGTAAGGTAGACTGCTCCCTTGAAGGACAGCTATCAAGAACATTAAAATAAAGCCAATAAGGTTAGACTAATCCCTTGAAGGATGGTTGAGTTAACTTTTTCAAAAGTAGAGAAATTTCATGGAAGATTTTGACATTGATCAACTTCCCATATATATCAATAAAGCAAAAGGCCCACTATCAAAACTAATTCTAAATCCACAATCAACTCTCAAGCAACATAATAAGTTAGAAGCCGCAATCGAATTTCCCATGTAAAATTTTTGCATTGATTAGTCTACATATATCATATAACATGGACTTGTCTAATACCATTCTTAGGTCACCTATACAAGGGGAAAACTAATTCACATGAGGCTATCATACATATCACCCATTACCCTTCCCACAACCTATCACCCATCTTCCCTTTTGACTATCTATAAATCAAGGAATTTAGAGCTTAATTAATACCCTGTGATCATGAAACCTTTTTTATCAACTAACGACCATTCATGCATAGAATTTTAAGGGATTATATTCATTAAGCTAATCTCACTTTGGGCCTATTTTTAGTCCTTGTAAAAAAACAAAGCATCAGAACCTATTCTTATCTTAGTGTGCATGGTCGATGTTTTTACCATGACTTGTTTCATCCAACATTGCAACAATAATGATCATTTATTTTATATTAAGTGAAATTATAACAACCATAACCATAACCATAAAATTCATAAGTATCCACATAACCTTATGTATAATAACATTTAACCAATAATATCCAATATGTTACTCTCCTATTCCTACCAGCCCATTGCCACAAGATCTAAACATTAGACCCTAACCATTGGCAGCATCTACTTGAACATGGAAATATTTTATTTTATACTAGCTGGGAGTATACCCATAGTAGAGGAATGACTATTTAATCTAATTTTATCACCAATATCCTAAACCACATAGCTCCCTAATACCAGGGCCTCTTCTAAATGGGACCCCATGTTTGCAATTCCAAGCAACTGGGGAACAAGATGCAGATATGGCCACCATTTATCTAGCCTACCCATGTAGCTCTTGGGTTAGGAAAGGTCCATCCTCTATCACTCACCACACTGATAAATTCCTTACTTATAGACTCTACTGGACCATCAATTTTTTTTGTAGGTTGTCACTTCACTACTTCCCTTAAAACTTGGCTTGTAGTGGTGATGAATCTTGGCCACAATAACTTTACAGATCTAGATAGACCCCCACCTCCTAAAACTTGGCTTGTAGTAGTAGATATTATCTCCAAACTCCTACACTCACATAGTTTTATAAGGTGTAACCTCCTCACAAAAACACCTCTTGTTTGTATGAGATCCATTGAAGATTTGTTTTGGTACTTCACATTGTGTTCCCTTATAATTTATCCTACCTTGCCTATCTATAGATCTCATCCTACTAAATGTGGGATCATTATGGTAACTATTTACCAACCTACCATATTCACTTTCACTGACACCTTCACCAAAATAAAAAAACTATTATTTTACCAAACCTTCTCCCTCAACCCAAACCAGCCAATGTGGTCCATCAAATTGGGGAAACCAATTTCAAAACCACTCATCCAAACCTTGTTGAACTACATTGGCCTAATGTCCATGGACTATGTAGGCATTGTTCTAGGGGTATCTCGACCACTAAAAACTAATTCCCATCCCATTTTTTCTTCTCACTCATTTTCACTGTTAACAACACCCTCTTTCTTAGGGTATCCTACATCAAGGAATCTTTGAATTCTTTTTTCAACATCCTTATGTTTTAACACCCTTTAATAATTCCTCTTAAGTCTTCTCCCCATTATTAGGAGAACTACATTAGTATGAGGTCTTTTTGGACTATGTAGGCAGTGCTTAGTTACTGAGGTTAGCTCAGCCACTTCCTTTACTTTATTTTACTTTCTCACCTAAAATATCTTCCTCCACTTATCTACCTATCTCCTAACCATCTCCCTACCTTTTCTTGTCAATATCTTTTAATCACTTTTCCAGCTTGTCAATCTCTTTTAACACAAGGGTTGAAAACATTCCCCATTATCCACCCTTACCTCCCATAAAGCCACCTCCTACTCAACTTCATTGGCCTCCCCATCATCTTTCTTTATGCATGATTCACGACTCACTTCCCCACCTACATTTTGCATTTTATGCCTCTCTTTCACCTTATTACCAACCTTACTCTTTATCCCCTTCAAATTCTTTCTCCATTCTCATCATCTCTACTTCTTCACTTTCTACTTCGTCTGGAATGTTGTTGGCGATCAACTGGCAGAGACCCCTTCCTTGTATGAGCTTGGTTGGTTTGATGTATAGTAATCTATTATAGTGAGGACATACAGAAGTTGGAAAGGTGACATACCTATAGCCCTTTTAGGTGTTATTCTATTTGCCCACAAGGTGTCATACAATGCTTTGTGCCATGTTCTTTGATTGTCGTCCACCAACTTCCTGATAATGGTGACTAGGTTTTTGTTACTCGATTCTGCTTGTCCATTTTTCTGAGGGAAATAATCTGAAGTGTGAGATAAGGTAATCCCATAACCAAAGCAAAATTGAGTAATTTCATATGAGGAAAAATATGCTGCATTATCTGTTACAATTTTGAGTGGAACCCCAAACTTGGAGATGATATTTTCTTTGAGAAAGCTGCATACCACTTCAGACGTAGCATGCTTGGTTGGGATGGCCTCCACCCACTTGGTAAAGTAATCTATTATAGTGAGGACATAATCATGTCCATCACTTGAAGATGGGTTGATTACTCTAATGAAGTCAATACCCCACTGCTGAAATGGTTCCTCGATCACAACTGGCTTGAGGGGCAAAGCAGGCAACTTAGGATTTTCAATGAATTGCTGACATAATTCACACCTACGCACCCATTTGTAGGCATCCTGAAAAAGTGTGGGCCAATAGTACCTTGCTCATATAATTTTGTGTGCCATCACTGGTGCAGAGAAATGTCCTCCATAGGCTAAATTGTGGAAAGATTCTAAGAGTCTTCCTTGTTGAGCTTTGTCAACACAATGAAGAAATGCCCCGTCCAGGTTCCTCTTGTAAAGACCATTATCCCACAGAACATAACCAACTATTTTCAATTTAACATTTCATTTCTCTTTAAAAAAAGATGAGCAGGACACTCACCATATGTTAGAAAATGAGCAATATCAGAATACCGCTCATCAGTAGTGGCGACAAAGAGAACCATAGGCACGCCTTTGATCTCTACTTCTTCACTTTCTACTTTGTTTGGAATGTTGTTGGTGATCAATTGGCAGAGACCCCTTCCTCGTATTAGGGTTGCGTCCTGTGGAGGCTTGGCAATTTCTAGAAAATTTTGTCCCTTTTTTTTGACTAATTTAGAGAGGACTCTTGGCCTCTTAGGAGCCTTTGCTTTCACCAGCACTATTTTGCCAAAGTCAAACTCATCTGGGGAGATGGCCATCTTCTTTCTTTTTAGTGTGAAAGCAGACATCCAAGGTAGGAGAAAAGTGGCTATTGTGGCAATGGTTGTCTCTGCTAGTGTTATTGTAGTAGCTTTCACACTGCTAGTGTGACAGTAGTTGTAGTCAGAGTAATTGGTGAAACTACACTGACTACTGATTTTGGCTTGGGTGTAGGGCTTGCTGGCAAGTTGAAGGAAGGAGATGATAGACTTGGAATGGATCCAAAAGAGTGAGGGGAACTTCCAGAAGGACCTTGAGGATTGCCAAATATAACTCTAGAAGGAGAAGCGGCTCCAGAGGAGGGAACACTGATAGGAGAGATGGTAGAAGAGGGAACCACAGGAGACTAAGGGGGAGAAGGAGATATGCTCTTGCTTGATTGTGCTTGTTCTTGTGAGAGTGGAGACCCAACACTTGGTTGCCCTAATGGATGATCATCTATCCTTATGGGTTGAGCTACCTGTGCCTGAGGGCTCTATTCTTTGGTTTCTTTTGTTGCTGCTTCTGGCCCTTATGCAGTCTTTGATTTCTTGGATACAAAGATGATCTTAGGCTTGTGAGGCCTAGAAGGAGAAGGGACATCACCTTTATTTTTGGTTCTATTCTCTACTTTCCTCTTTAATTCTACCTGGTGTTTAACCTCTGATCCTATAATAAGTTCTTTCAGGGTGATCCCTTTGGCTGCTAACCAATCATTGGTGTTAGCCAATATTGGTTCGAATCTTTTTCTCAAAGAAGTTAGCTCCTTTTAAGACCACTGAATTGGAGGGAGAGGGGAATCAACAACCTTTTCTACTAGATACCTGCCATTTATGATGTTTCCATCATCGATTAGACCAGAGGGGATCTCTACAAGCCCGAGATATTCAATCTGCTCCAGTGTCAGCCTGCAATAGTCCATTTTTTAAATCTCCTCAGCCGTTCTCAGGTCTACCTAGATATCTTCGATCATTGGTTCATGGAACTAAGTTTTTATTTTGATCTTCTCCTTGACTCCCCTATAGTCAAATTTCTCTCGTCTCTTGAATGGCTTGATAGTAACTATCTGCATTTCAGTTTCCATGACCTTGGCTTTGGTCGATGTAGCAACTGAAAACCTACCAATTTGGATTGGAAACTTGAAACCAAGTCTCTTAAGTTCCATCTATTTAGTATGCATGACAACCAGTTGTCAACAAAGTTCCATTAGAACTAATTTATCTAAAGGGAACTTGGGGAGCATATAGGGGTGGCCTTGGTAAAAGCTGACTTGAAGATAATAGAATGTGGGGAACTAGAGGAACATGCAGCCATAATCATTGATCACTACCTAGGCCTCATCTAATATTCTCTTCTACTCGAGCTGAGGATCGAAGAGACATAAAAACATGGCAAAGAAAGCATCATTTACTCTTTTGAAATGACGTGTTGACCCTTGAAGCGTCAGCTGAGGATAATATGAGTAGATCGGGGTGGTCTTTCTATCTCCTTTTGTAGTTAATCCCGAGAAAGACTGCTTTGCAGTAGCTATGTAAACTAGGTATGAAGTCATGTATAATTTGAAGGAAGTTTATACCTTAGTTAATTATTCATGAAGAGCATTGCTAATTTTCTCTCCCCAAAAGATGGCTTGTTTACCCTAGAGGATGATCTTAATGAATGGGTACATCCATCCATGGAACTGTGAAGAATACGGGAGGCCCCATACTCTGCTGAGAAGGGTGATCAAATCACCAACTTCTTCGACAAAATCACTCCTTGGGAAGTTCTGTGGCCATCTAGAGAGGCTAGTCCTCGGAGTCTTCAACAACTTATAGTTTATAACTTTCTTTGCCCTTTCAAGGTCTTTATCATACTCCTTCTGTGCATCCCTGAAGTCAATTTGGGTTACTTCGGTGGCTGGAGGGCACATGAAAACTTTGTTGATAAATTTGGGGTCCAACTGAATCACTGTGTTGTCGCTGGTGTCTGAGACCATCCTGGTCTCTTTGTTGTAAAAGTGCATGCATTGGAGGATGAACTCAGCATGATGTGTTGCTACTGGAAAGGCGGCCACCAGGTGGATGTTGCTCTCAATGATCCTCTTTATCCCAGTGCTGGGATTTGTCACCTTTGTTCACGCCAGGAATTTAGCCATGTCCACGTGGTTGATCTCGGTGTCCCAAATGTTGTCAACATTTGAGGAGATTGATGTGAGCGAGAAGATGCCCTGGTACTTATACTTCATGGTTTTTGCCTTCTTGGGAGACACTTCCATCATGGGAAATAATCTTGACTGGATGGGAGCAGGTGTGCAAGAGTTTGCTGATTGAGCTACAGTCATGATCATAGATGAGAGGAGGGTGGATGAGAGAGGGAAAGCATAATTTAAGTGATCTTGGTTATTGGAGGTCACTTAAAAAGGTTGGGTGGATGAAAGAATGGAAAATGAGGAGAAAGGGAAAGAAAAGGACAGGTCAAAAAATTCTCGACAGTTAGAAAAATCTGAAAGAAAAAATGTAAGGGCAAAAAAAATCACCGCCCCTGCAAAGAGTTGGAAAAATGGGTAAGGGTGGTGAAAATCACCGCCCTTGCAGTTAGAGAGGAAAACATGCAGGGGCGGTGATTTTTTCCACCCTTGTAGGGAGGGAAGAAAAAAGAGAAGGGCGGCGAATTTCATTTCCCTTGCAAGGAAGGTCTGAAGGGGCGACAAATTTTTCCACCCTTATAAGGAAAATCTATAAAAAGGAGGGGTCAGTGAAGATAGCTACCATTGCAAGGGACCTTCCTTGGGAGGAAAGACATAGGCAACAAAAATTGCCACCCTAAGGGTCAAACGCGAGCTACGGAGGGAAGAGAAAACCATGCCCGCGGCAAGGTGGAGAGGAAACACGCGGGCAGGGGGAGAGGAAGAAAAAATAAAACAAAAACAAAAACACCTAAAACTAAGCAAAAGCAAGAAAAGAAAATGAATACAAATGCCAAAAACAAAACCAACCTGAGAAACCGCGTGCACCACGAGGTTGAATCTGTGAATACGTGCTTTGAATCGTCGATTGGGTTGCTTAGGTGCAAGAGGTAGGAGGAGACGAGGAAGTAATGAAGAGAAGAGAGGCTCAAATTGGTTTAAATGGGGTGGAAAACCCACCCCAACAACCCACTGTGTGTGGCCATAAATGCCGCGCAGGGTTATCGAGATGTGCAAGAGCGACAAAATTTACCGCCCTTACATTTTTTGTTAAATCTGAGTGCAGGGGCAGCAAAATTTGCCGCCCTTACAGGTCAAGGTGTAGGGGCAGCAAATTTTTCCACCTTTGTAGGCAAAAATGCATGGGTGGCAAAATTTGCCACCCTTGCACAAAAGGCAAAAGGAATGCAGAGGTGGCAAAATTTTCCGCCTTTGCGCGAAAATGGAAGAAAAGACTAACTCCAAAAGGAGAGTCTGGGGGAGGGGAAAACTTGGCCAGAATGAGATTGTAACCACTTTCATGTTTTGAGGCCAAGATGAAAATGAATTTGAAATTTGTCTCAAAAAATGAACTTAGAGAAATGAAAGATGAAACAGACAAGTTTCGTAGGGGGTTGTTCCCAAAAATGAGCTAAGCTAATTTTGGAAACAATAGCTAGCTCCTGTTGGGGAACTTCCATTGATCAAATTGATTAACGGGAGTAGAAACCAGTCTCTAAGTGCCTTCATCCAAGCCATTGGGCTATGGAGTCAGGCTAGAAATGAAAGAGAGAAAACAAACAAAACATAAAAACTGTACATATATACAAACAGACTCATCTAAGCTTCAAGGATTGAATAGCTTAAGATGTTATCTGCTGTGAGATAGTGTAAATGGCATTCCATCTTAGTACTGCAGCAAGAAGCTAGCCTCACCACAGAGCTGTTGAATGGTAAACGGGCCTCTCTAAAGGGAGTCAAATTTGCCATGCATCCCTTTTGGTTCTCACCTCTTGTCCCATAACAAGACTTGATCTCCAACTCAGAATTTACGCACTCTAGCTCTCTTATCAAAAAATGCCTTCACCCGATTCTGATGTTCCATAATTTAGTCTACTACCATAACTCGTTGTTCATTCAGCTCAGTCAGACACATAATTTGTTTGTCAACTGAGCTTTCGAAGGTTGAGTCTTCGATTGCTTTGGTTAATCTGAGCACTAGTAGTTCAAGGGTGATGGGAATTTTTGAATTCAATCCATACAGAATTTGGAAAGGTGACATACCTATAGCCCTTTTAGGTGTTATTCTATTTTCCCACAAGGCGTCATACAATGCTTTGTGCCACGTTCTCTGATTGTCATCCACCAACTTCCTGATAATGGTGACCAAGTTTTTGTTACTCGATTCTGCTTGTCCATTTTCCTGAGGGAATAATCTGAAGTGTGAGATAAGGTAATCCCATAACCAAAGCAAAATTGAGTAATTTCATATGAGGAAAAATAGGCCGCATTATCTGTTATAATTTTGAGTGGAACCCCAAACCTGGAGATGATATTTTCTTTGAGAAAGCTGCATACCACTTCAGACGTAGCATGCTTGGTTGGGATGGCCTCCACCCACTTGGTAAAGTAATCTATTATAGTGAGGACATAATCATGTCCAGCACTTGAAGATGGGTTGACTACTCCAATGAAGCCAATACCCCACTGCTAAAATGGTTCCTCGATCACAACCGGCTTGAGGGGCAAAGCAGGCAACTTAGGCTTTCTAACGAATTGCTGACATAATTCACACTTACGCACCCATTTGTAGGCATACTAAAAAAGTGTGGGCCAATAGTACCTTGCTCGTATAATTTTGTGTGTTGTCACTGGTGTAGAGAAATGTCCTCCATAGGCCAAATTGTGGAAAGATTCTAAGAGTCTTCCTTATTGAGCTTTATCAATGCAATGAAGAAATGCCCCGTCCAGGTTCCTCTTGTAAAGACCATTATCCCATAGAACATAACCAACTGCTTTCAATTTAATATTTCATTTCTCTTTAAAAAAAAGATGAGCATGACACTCACCATATGTCAAAAAATGAGCAATGTCAGAATACCACTCATCAGTAGTGGTGACAAAGAGAACCATAGGCACGCCTTCGATCTCTACTTCTTCACTTTCTACTTCATCTGGAATGTTGTTGGCAATCAACTGGTAGATACCCCTTCCTCATATGAACTTGGTTGGTTTGATGAGCTTTCCAAAATAAGCCTAAACCTTTGAAACTATAGTGGGTCCTTATTCAAAACAAATAATGGGGGTATGTTGAGTATAATGAATGTGACTTTCAGGGGGAATACTCCTAAGTATTTGAGAACCCAAAACCTTTGGTTAGAAATAAAAAATCAAACATGAACCATTTCACAAGAAAATAATTGAACCAAGGACATAAAAGAGACTCCTAACAATAACATATAATATACTTGCCTTCCTCATGTATACACATAATATTTTTAAAATTTGATGTTTTCTCTCTTGTAAGAACCCATTATGTCTCAATCTCTCTGAGTGCATGCCTTAAAGGGTGAAACAAGAAAGGGGTGTGTAGATCATTAATGCTTTGTAAGATTGTTGTCCCTATAGTCAAACCATATATATCTTATAAACATTCCCCTCAGATTTACCTCCTTGTTTGTACCCTCCTCTAGTCATTTTCCACCTTTATTAGCTCTTTCCTAGCCTAGAAAACCTTTTCAATGGTTTATAATACATTGTAAGCCCCATCAACCCTATAATATAATTGATAAAACTCATTTAAAGTCTAGGTTAGTATTTGGCTGACCTAGACCAATACCTAATTTGATTTTGTCAATAATGACACATAGTTGATTGGGCTGACCCTATCGGCTAAAATTTTGAAACTATTTAAGGTTAGATTTAGATATATATACACATAAATTTCATCATTTATTAATAAGGAAGAAAATAAGAAGAATAATATATTGCGCATTTATTTATCCACCATTATACTTGAGAAGCATACCTTAGGGTTTCAATACTTTCTTTGGAGATACATATCATGTCTTATGGTGAAGTCTTTTAGATGCATAGATCCTAGAGTTAATTTATTATTATCATCCTTACATTAAAAAAACCTCTTGTGAATAACCTCGACCAAGGGAGAGATTAAGGTTCAATGGTTTTATCTTCAAAGGTAAGTATTCTTAACTTTGTTCCTCTTTTGTAAGAGTATATAGATTAGCATTTTTACTTCTCTCCCATGCATTTTGATTTCATATACATTGATGTGAGTATAAATCTTATATGCATGTTTTATTTTTATGTTTATTACCCCTAGTTTTTTCCACAAGATTTGGTGAGCAATATATTAGACTTTACTTTGATTTGTCATTTATATTCATATGAAAACATAGGACCTAGTTAAGTTTATTGCATAGTTTTTCTTGACTAGAGGTTTTAGAACCCTCCCTAGTAATATTATTATGGTAAGAGATCCCTTGGATAGGTATAGTGTATCCATATTAGTTATTAACTTGAATATATAATGTATAAACAATCATAAGTGTAAGTATGATTTATGCAACACACTCAAGGAAGTGCATAAAGTAAAGCAAAAATAACCATCATAAACATGTCATAGTAACCCATGGACCAAATGTGTTTAAAACATCAATTGCATAGAATATAAACTACATTGTGTAAGATATTATCATGGATAAATACATGTGTACGTACTAATATGATCTCAAAACATGATAATATAGAGTTCCCATAGAACTATATAACTTAGAAGTATCGTGATCATAGAGGCGAATGCCCCTAATGTCCATATGACATGAGTAGAGGAAAGGCCCAACATCCAAAATAGGAATAAATCATGTATTTGTGTATGCTTATATCACACTCAAGTAGAAGCATGACACATGTGTATGTAAAATTAATTGATATGACATCCATCAACATATAACTAACACATAGATGCCAAGGAGCAAATAGAACATATAGGTGCCAAAAATGTTTTTGTATTTTTGAATGTTTTTTATTTTTTTGGTATTTTTAGAATATTTGAAGATTTATAATCAAGGAAACCCTCATCATCATAAGGTTTAAGACAACATAAAAAAATTCTTGAGATTTGTTTATATCAATACGCTACCACCACTTCAACATTTTTATTTAATAGTTTACCTGAAGCCAATGGTGAAGGAAAATAGTCATGCGCATCATGATGCATGAAAATACATGTATCATGTTTTTAGTATCAAAATTATAATTTCTCTCAATTATCCAATTGAATCCAAACTTTAGATTTAAATTTGGTTCATGGTTTAATATTAATATGGTGGAAGATTCCACATGTGAGCCACATGATATAAGTAACTAAATGTATCTTTGAGATTGTGAAATTAATGGAGATTATATTAGTTCATCTATAGTATGCCCTAATTGTGGCATAAATGTGGTGTCACAAGTTGTATCTCACTTGTTAATATCAAACTAGACATGGTGTCAATATACCCCATCAATATTTGTAGTAATAGTTAAATCTTCATAATTTTATCATTTTGAAAGATAATGCTATTCTGAAAGATATGAAGGATTTTACCTTTTTGTAATGTTATAAACAATGTGCATGCATCCTTAATTATTATATTTATGAATTTGTTCATTTAATTCCTAACATTGATTGGTATTATGGATGATGATTTATGATATTTATAATATGGTACCTTGTCTTCTATAGGTAGAAGTCTACTACATGATTTGTGTTTGGTAGAAGGTAAAGAAATCATTCTATGTTCAACTAACAAAGATAGTATGGTATATATAATATCCTATTATGTTATGATCTATATCATCTAGTGTGAATTCTTTTGAGAAGAATCTACATTATTCCATGATGTACTTATATTTGACAATTATACGACTGACTCAATATTTTTAACCAAGAGGGATGTATGGAGTAACAATAATCTACATGATCATCTACTATTTGTTTTTCCCTTATCTAGATTCAGTTTTATATTTTCTACAAGTGTATTTAATTTATGTGTGCCATGACCTATAGGTTTGAATATGTTGTTGACAGGTGATCAAATGGATCAAATTTTAATTTTCATAATTTATCATCTATCATATCAAAAGTGATATCATCATAACTACATAGTAATATGAAACATATCCATCTTTCTACTCAATCCTGACCAATAAAATAATCTCAAACAGTGGGTGATCTTACAATTTTATTGGATCCTTTCATAATGGTTCTTGATATTGATATGCATTGATGTGTACCTTAGTATTTCATGCCTTATTAACATCTAGAGACAAAGGATCCTTTTTACTTGACTCACCTATTTCATACATGTGTATGTGCTCAATAAGAATGCATTGTTTAGGTGATACCACTACAAGAATGACTTTAGTTTTAAAATGTATCATTTTTTAAAATTTTAAAGGCTTACCATTGATAGGCATGGATAATAAGGTCCTATAATGTGTGAATTTTACACATCAATGATGTGTAGATGGGATAGCTTCCATTAAATGTATCCAAGGTCTACCCAAAATTAAACTATAATGTAATGATTTAGACATTACTTGAAAAGTAGTTGAAACTATTTTTTGTTCAAGTGTCACATCCAATGTGATTTGACCAACTAGAGGGCTATGTGGATTATCAAACCCTTTTATATGCATAACTATTTTTTGAAGAAGATTAGATCTAATATCTATGGTGGTTAATAAGTTTATGCTACAAATATTTAGGCCTAATCCATTATCAATGCGCACCCTTATGATGCCTTTATCTTGTATGGTCACTTGTATTAACAAAGGAAAATTTTGGTCATTAATATCTTTGGATGGAAAATATGTTAGATCAAAGGTAATGAGCTTGACATTTTTATTGAAATATTTTATGATATCCACAAAATAAGTAGGTTAAATATCATTTGGAACTTGTGTCTCACGTAATTCCTCATATATGATATCCTTATAAACATTAGATTGATTTAGAGTCTCAAGGATTGAAATTTTAACATGTGTATTGATCAATTGGTAAATAATGTCACATCCCTTGAATTTTATTACAATTTTAGGTTTAAGAGGTACCTATTATATATTAATAATTGGAAGGATGGATTGAAAAACCTTACCTCTTCTAGTAGTAACAACATGGACTACATAATATAATATAATATAATGTAACCATGGGTAAATAATGAGTGGGGAGTGGTAGTTATCATTTGAATATGAATTATGTAGAACAAATGGTTGAGATCATACACATTAGCATCTAGATATTGGTTCTATAATATTGTAAAAGGAATTTTGAAGAGAGATTGCATGTTGTTTATGTTTGAAACCTCTCTCATTATTAGAAAAAATTATTGGAGAGTTGTCAATGATGTCATGGAGGTGTCCTAGTGATTGTATGAAGTGATTTTATAGCCTAAATAACAATGACAAATTGTGCAATATGCTTGCCCTAGTGTGCTTAAAGGAGGCTTGGTTGATCTTTAGTTTTGGAATGATTAGAGATGTTCAGGGATGAGCATGGAGATTTTATCATGTGTAAGGAGTCCTATCAATGGTCAAGGATGTTTGGAGAGCTTGTGTGCATGAGTGGATTTCATCTAGTAATCCATATTTTTCATCTAGATAGTTTGGGTTTAGTGGTAGAAAATCTAAGTAGGAAGTTTGTTAATGTAACCATTACCACGTGTGGATGAGTTAGGGGGATTGGTCAGGGGGGATTGTTCATATGGTTATGATCACATTATTGCCTACTTGATATCCTCTAAATATTAGGTCATGTGCCTAAGCACAGTCAAAGATATGTGAGTGTAAATTTGGGTTCCCAAGATTTTTGACAATGTTTTCCCATACTTAGACAAATTTACAATGTGGCAAGAAGATCTAAGTAAGAACTTTTATGGTGGAATATCTCACATGTGTGGATGTTTCATAACAATATAATCATATGGGTTTATTAATTTTTTATCCTAGTTAATTTGTAATAAATTTTAGGTCATGCATTGAAGCACAACAAAAGTTATGCAAGTGAAAAGTTGGCCTTCTAGACAAGTTTTTGACATAATTGGTTCTATGGTAGAAAATGCTAAGTGAGAATTTTAATTTCATTATATCTCACACACATGAGGGGTTTAGGAGAATTTTATCACATTGTTAGATTCTCTTATGTGAGGAGATCATATGATCCAAATTTGAGAACATGTGAGTGAGTGAGGTAAAAGATATGACTATGCAAAGTTGGCCTTCCAAATAGATAAGCAAGGTTCCCATACTTAGTCATTTTTTCACAAGTTAAAGTTAGAGCAACATAAATGGTGTGCATTGCTCCAATAAATTAGAAAGCAATGGGATGGTGTCAAAGTGTTTAATGTTTAACATTGAGCAGAGATAAAGATCAATCTTCTTCCAAGGATCAACGATGAGTAGGTGATCATATAAATAGAGATCAATAGTGTGTATTAAAGTCAAAATGTCAAAGTGATAGTTGTTTACATTTTTAAATATTGATATTTGTATAAGGGATCTATAGATTGTGTTGAGTCAAAGTTTCTAGATTGCATGAGATGAGGTCAAGTATCAGATGTTTAATATTTTAGCTTTGGCACCAATGCATTAAATTTTAGATAAAATAAATGATGTGAGATTGATCTGAGTAGGGAGGAAACAAGATGAAAACATGATGACTGAGGTTTAACTATGATTATTTGTGTTTGAATTTTTGAATTTACAAAAGAAAAAATTAGTGCTCTATATTTTGGATGTATCTTTTGATCCAGGATGAATTTGCTCATGGTGTAAAAATAAAAGTGGTAGAGGAATCTAAGGTGAATTAGGAAATATGAATTTTAAGGTATAGTTTTTAATAGAATAAAAATTATTGAGCTTCAAATATGACTATGTGTTTGTGCATGTTCTACAAGTAGCTTGAGAAGGGTAATTAAGCTTATTTTGATGTTGTTTTGATATATATTGATGAATTAGATATTGGAGCATGTTGTAGACTCCATAGGGATGACCCATGTTCATTTTATGGTTTTTATAATTGTATGAAGAATGAACAAAGGTTTACAAGTCAAGTATGTATTTTTCAAGGTGATTGTGTACAAAAAATATTGTTTAAGAAATTTGTGCATAAGTAAAAGGGTATTGTGATGGTTATGGACACTTAAGGAGGACCTATAAATCATGTGGAATGGGTAAATGCATTTGGAAAGTTTTCTTATGTTTTTAGTTTGCTCAGAGAAGTTTCAAAGAGCTAAATGGGTCTCCATAGGACCTAAAAGTGATTTAGGCATATTTTAAAAGTAGATTATGCTTAAGTGTGACCCATGTGAGATGCCTTAAGGGTGAAGGCATGTTTTGTGTCGTGATAAGTAAATAATTTGATCTTGTTGATTCAAGGTTCTCTATACATTGTGAAATGAAATGAGATGGTCTCTAGGCATGTGAAAGGCTTATGGAATACTTGTGAAAGAGGCTTGTGCAAGGTGGATGTGAAAGTTGTGAAGTGCAGGAGAGGTAGAGTGCCTAGTTGATGAATTGATGAGAAAATTAGATTGATGACTGTGTGTATGACCTATAGGTCATATTTATGATGTCAAAAAAATTCTCTTGTATATTGAGGATATGTGAAGAGGTTTGGGTGTGCATATGAGGCCTATTTGAGATAGAGAGGAAGATTATGCAGGGGTTACATAAATATAGATCCATCATCAGGTGTTGAAGACATCATTTCTAAGGTGGAGGTATTTAAAGGAGGGTATAAAAGACTTGGTCTTCTTTAGGGGTAGTTATTCCTTGTGTAATAGGTGTTTAAATAAGTGCCTTTAGTTAGGAGGATATGATCAATATTTTCTAGTCTAAAGGAGTTGATCAGTCTCTTGTTTATAATTTTTTATAGGACAATAGTCCATATGTTGTAGGATTGAGAGTGGATTTTATTCCCCATGAGAGTTTCCCAAGGGAACTATGTATTATGTGTTTGATCTTGTGTATTCATTGAATGAATGATCTCTCTTGTTAATGTTGCTTGATCAAGTCAATATATGATAATTGTTTAATAGTTTAAAAGGGCTGCAATTATAATTGAAATATCTAAGCTCACTGATTTAACCCCTCTTAGTGATTTCACCTCTAAAAATTGGTATCAAATCGAGTCCTTTGGGAAAGGATTAACAACTTGAAGGTGATCAAAGGTACAATATGGGTAGTCATCAAGGAGGTTTCTGTATTAATAAAACACCAATGTTTAATGGATCTAATTATGATTTTTGGAGTGTGAGGATGAGGACCTAAATTATGTCCATAGGATTTGATGTATGGAAATCTATTTTGGATGGTTATGTTTCCCTTATTACTCCACCATCTAGTGTTATAGACAAGAATTTATTTGAGAACAATTCTAAGGTAATGAATGCCATCACTTATGGTCTTATAGGGACTGAGTTCACTAACATAATCCATTATAAATCTACTAAATAGATATGGGACAAAATGTAGATCATTTATGAAGTAGTTTCAAATGTCAAGCTTACTAAGTTGTAGACTCATATAAGGTAATTTGAAGTCTCAAAATTAATGAAGAAGATTTTATGACATCCTTTTTGTAGAGAGTTGATGAGATTGTGGACATAATCATAGGTCTTGGAGAGAACCTTGAAGAAAATGCTATAGTTAAAAATGTATTAAGGTCCCTATCCCTCAATTTTGATCCTAATGTATCAGCTATAGAATAAAGTTATGATCTTACTCAACTAAAGTTGGATGAACTACATGGCATCCTTATTTCCTATGAGATGAGAAATAATGATGATATATCATCAAAGAATGAAGTAGCTTTCAAGACTAAAATAAAGCCAAAGAAGAAATTCCAAGGTAAGAAACCCAAAGAGGATAAAATTTATGATATATATGAGGATGAACTAATTGATTTGATTTCAAGGAAATTGAGAACAGGTTTAGACAAGTATAAAGGTAAACTACCCCTCAAATGCTTTAATTGTGGTGAGATATGACATTTCACTAATAAGTGCCCTCATAAGTATAAGAAGGATAATGAAGATGAAAAAAGATCATTCAAGTTAGATAAAATCAAAAAGGGATTTATAAGGTTTTACAACAAGAATAAGTACTTCAAGGACAAGAAAAGTCTCTACACTAAATAAGATTACAACTCATCATATGAGAGTGAAGTTAGTGATTCAAAGTATGATCATGAAGATGATGGTCTTGTTGAATAATAATATCTATTCATGGATGAGGAAAGTAGTTTCTCACATTAAAAGGGGTCTAATTGGATTAATTCATATGATGATAAAGATGAGGTGGACTATGAGACTAAATTTACTAATGCTCATGAAGAACTAAAGATTTATAAGAAGATCAATAAGAACATGAAATATAAAATCAATGAATTTGAGGAGAAATTCAATGTGTTTAAGGAAAAAATGGATGAAGATGATAAAGAGCATGAAGATTTGGTTAAGCATCTCAGATATCAATTATAAATCCTATCTATAAGACTAAAATCTAAAGAATATGAATGTACAAAGTATATAATTGAAAATGAGTCGTTGAAATATGAGTTTAAGAAGATATATAGTAAGGTAATGTCATTTTTAAGATTTGAAAAGATCTCAAATGATCTAGACAACATTTTTACTGATTAAAATCATGCAAGTGATAAGACTGGACTTAGATACTATAGTCATATAAAATGTAAAAATTGGTAACTTTAGTGTGGCTAATGACACCTAACCCATAGGTCCATCCTTCTTGCTTTCATGACCCTCATAGGTATCTTTTCATTGATTCTCAGTCATTCATAACCTTTCAGACCTAGTCCCAACTCACCTAGATTTCTCTTTCTAGGGAAAATCAATCCCCCTAGGTCCCATCTACTCAAGAAAATAACACCACACTAGGATTATAGTGATAGTGCCACTCCTATCCACTTTTGGTGCTCCAGTCCAAGTGTAATTTTTTCCCCAATGGTTAGTTCTTTCTAGTTCCCCATATTTTTCCTTGTCAGCCTAATGTGAGCACATTCAACCCATGACTAATAGATCCTTATAAATTTCCATTCAAATATCATTTGGAAAGGGTTGGCAATTATCATTAAGTAAGTAAGAATACAAGCAAGACCACTTAAGCAATCTTCCCTATTGTCTACATACAACCAACCAATATAATTACAAGATTATCCCAATTCTTACACTAGTCCCTAACCATCTTAAATACATTTGGTTAAGTATTTTTCATCTTCATACACTCAATTACACAAAGCACATCAATTGAGAGATACATATGGCTTGATCCCTCTTTGGAGTATTGGTATGTAAGCAACATGCCCACACAAAGGTTGTGGATCCATATCTCAAAAACCAATGAAAAATAGGGGTTGAATAAATAATCTACTCCATACGGATCTCTAGAAACTTCCAACTGATGAAACTCTAGAGACAGGGTCACACAGACCTACCAAACAAAATCTAGAAAGATTAGCTCCTCTAGAAAATAATAGAGGTGGACTATATCACTAGTGCCAATCCTATTAAATTTTGGTGCTCCTATCCAATAAAAAAATGAAGTTTAGATCTCAATTTGTAATATTTTCCTACTCCTGCATAGTTAATATTAGCTTCTATCTTAGTCGAATCAACACTGTTCTAATCTAAGTTTGATTTCTCTCTATTCATTTGTTATTTTTAGAAAGTCTAAACAAAAATCAAAATTAACAATTAGTAGGTAAATTATGGCATAATTATTTACTAATTTTACACTCAGACCCTTTAAATAAACTAGGAATAATACATGAATATTCCCAATTTTTTTAAATAATTTGGTGAACCCAACTTAATTCATTTGTGCATAAAAACCCTATAAACCCTAGGGTAAATTTCATATTGATTTTTCCTATTTTTTTAATTTTTTTTCTTGAATATTAAAATTAGAAATTAGCATAAAATTTTAAAATTTCTTTGTAATTTTAGAATAAATTTCTTTAAAACCCTAATTGCCCATACTAGGTCCCAGTAATTTTCTAATAATTTTCTAATTTTTTTCTTGCATATTAAAATAAAAAATTCACTTCAAATTTCAAAATTCAATAGTAATTTTCAAAATAATTATTTTTCTCAAAACCCTAGTTGCACATACTAGGTCCTATTCAATCCAAAAATTTTCCAATAATTTTCTAAATTTTTAGTTGCATATTTTACTCATAAATTCATTTTCAATTTCAAAATTTCATAGTAATTTGTCAAAATTATCATATTTTAAAACCCTAGCTACATAGGCTAGGTCATATTGCTTTTGAGATATCACCTTACATTCTAAAATCAGATTTTAAAATGGATCCCAATTATATACACATCTTTCTTACATTTTTTGCAATAAATAAGGAGACCATCATTAGTCCTATCATGTACATGAATGATGAGATTTATCATATGTTAGTACAAAGCTTCATTATTTGCATTTCATGCTTATTCTTCATGACATGGGATGATGTTAATAAAGTTATTATTAAATATGCTATGATATCTTTTGCATCACCTCCCTTGGAGCCTCTATCCTATGTCAAGTTATGTTGCATGGTCCACTTTACTCTTTACCAAGCCACTACTCATCACAAAAGAGCCCAATTGACACCCTTTGTCCCTCCATCACCTTGACCTATCAATTATCTTCTCTCTCCTTCTGTAGCTACTATTAGACCTATACATATAGTATATAATGTAGTTAAAGCTATTAGTCAACATGCTACCATGCCTCCCCTACCTAGTTAGGATCCCCGCCATCTTCCTATTCCTTCCTATCTTAGGCATAACCCAACCACATAGGTATATCTGCATAATGCATACAATATTTTTGATCAATTGAGAAACACTCCAACTAATATTTTCATGTTAGAATTGCTTCAAAAATCTAATGTGTTCAAGGATATTCTTTATTAGGAACTCACTCAGACTTCTATACCCATTGCTTCAGATCCTTCTTATTTTGCATCAATGGTCAATGCTCTAAAAACTATAGAGGATGATATTACTTTTGATAATGATGACATGTCATCTCAGATATTTATTGATCAAAATTTACCACTATCTATACAAGCTCAAGTCAAAACCAACATAGTTAAGAGATTTCTAATTGATACTGGATTTGGACTCAATATATACAATATTACATTCTTA
This sequence comes from Torreya grandis, assembly GCA_037957365.1. Lineage (NCBI taxonomy): Eukaryota > Viridiplantae > Streptophyta > Pinopsida > Cupressales > Taxaceae > Torreya > Torreya grandis. The sequence goes on along the minus strand of JARHVA010000505.1, from coordinate 1,609,465 downwards.
CAGGCCATGGGCATAGATATGATATCCATGAGAAAATCATATAATAACATTAGAGGGTTTGATGATATACCATGATAGACCAAGGCCACCATTATTTTGGATATAATGGTAGGACCCAAAACCCTCTCTACACATTTATAGGTCATGCTAGGTCCTCTTCATTATAATATTTTACTTGGATGGCCCTAGATACATGATATGGGTGTAGTTCCTTCAACTCTTCATTGATGTGTTAAATTTCTCCATGAAGGATATCTATACACATGTCTATTAGATAACCAACCATTTAGATATTGTTGAACTATAGAGTCATCTTCAACTATTTCACTAGATGGGGCACCTCATCTCATAGTGCAACCACCACCTCATTACATTTATCTTGATCAAATACGTACATATGAGGTTGGAGAGACTAGCACTTCTCACACTCCTCCACTTATAGTTATGCCCTCATCTCTAAATATTCAGCCAATCACAGTAGCTTCAGTCATTCCATCTACTCCCTTAGTCATGATTCCTACACCTATTATAGTTATACATTCACCAATAGTAGTTTCAATAGTACCAATTGATTCTATAGATACAATCACTCCATCAGTTACATATACTCTCATAGTACCATCATCTTCTACTACTATAGTTGATGAGACCATCATATCATAGTTACCCCTTGTGGTAAATTTTGAGTTACCATATGTACATGATGTTGATATAGATTCCAAAGCTTATTTAGATGATGATACAATACCCACACTCATAGATGACTATTTATGTGGGTTGATCTTTACACCAGTTGGCTTAGGAGAGTACCAAGATGACTTTGGATATCTCATTAGACATCCTACATCACTCTTAACATATCACACTACACTCTCAAGATATACTTTAAATTTGTAGCCACACATAGATCACCTACCACATACAGTTCACATGGTTACCTCTATGGATATAGAGCTAATCATTTAGAATTAGGTAGGGAACACACAACATCAACCATAAATTATGTTATAGATGTTACTTTATAATGGATTAATCACCTTAACTATAGTGTGACACAAATCTATAAATAGATTATCATGGTAGGATGGTCACCCATTTTATCTTTATCAAAGGATCATAGGTCATGATATAAACTCAAGTACAACTTTAAAAAAGAGATTGAATAAACTACAAGTTTAGGGTATTATTTAGATTATAGCACCACCAACACCATCTTTTCCACTTCCATCGAATCAATATACTACTAGAGCTAAACATCCCAAAGGCGAATCAACATCTCCACCACTAGAGAAACCTTCAGTTCACCTTCAATAGGATGGCACCATATATATAGCTTCAACAACATACAATGATACTTATGATGATGATCTTGAGGCATTTGATTATGGTCATGATACCTTCTTCCATATTCCTCCCTAGTAAGCTCCATCCTTAGACCCTTTACCCCCTCGAGCCTAGTCTTTAATGTCATTATTTATATATTAATTTATTCACATTGATTGTATATAACTTCATTTCATTTACTTGTACATAGTTTCTTCTACTTGATTGTACATAGTTCAGATATTTAAAAATTCAAAAATAATATAACATATTCAAAATATAAAAACATTCAAAAATATAAAAACACCAAAAATATTTTTTGATTGCATGCATTATCCATGCTTTACATTTCTACTATCAGTTAGACTTATATTTGTTTTTTTATGCTATTATTTGTCAATTTATCTACATTACCATGATTCACTTGATCTTATTTGAGTGTGTGTAGTGACATACAAATCCTTGATTTCTTCACTCTACCCATTGAGGGGACATCCTACTTCTACATTCAAGACACACATCGATATACATACCCACTGGGGGTATCTTCTTCATGACTACACCATTCAGGTTATGTCATTCGTATACCACACACTCTAGTTATCATGATTAATGTACATTATTCACTAGCATACATATATTACTCTATCAACTCTCATTAGTATTGTTGGGTGAATATTTTGTCGTCAACTAACTGATGACAAAATGGGTATATCAACCACAACATAGGGAGATTTACACCACAAAAAGTGTGGGTTTACCAGATCTGGACGAGGTAAATCTCTCCTCTCATCAAGGGGAGGTTCCCTATTAATACTTAGGTGTTGGATATATATAATTAAGCAAAAAATAACACATGGGGGTGGTATAACAGCATCTACCTCTCTTTTTTCAGAGGTAATGTATAAAGAACAAAAGAGGGAAAATCCTAGTCCTTAGGCTAACAACAGTCCTCTTCTTCCAGGAATGATATTAAACAGAGAGCAAGAGATCACCTGAAGTGATGAAATCCATAAGAACACTCACGTAAGCACAAAGTCTTCCATAGTTTCCTTTCATCGATTCAGAACAAGTATAACCGTAGAGTAAAGTGAAGCACAAAGTCTTCACCTGAAATTACAAAAGATAACTAAATCTCAAAGATAAAAGCAGCACAAAGTCTATCTTCTACCTTCCAGAAGCACCCTTAGATAATATAAACACACCCACTTTGCTTATTAAAGTAGATGAATAAGATATTACCAGGAAAAAGGACATAAGAACTATTTCTTAAATAACATAGACAATCTCAACACAAAGTCTGAAATAACCTGCTTCTCATTCATTCAACAAAATATGATTTACAAATTTGAGCACAAAGTCTCAAAAGTTGCTTCAATTTCAGCAGAGTGTTTGCTATTAATTTTTCTAAGAAGAAGTATTTACAAATGAGGTCTCCACTATATATAGGGAGAAAATCTTCAAAAAGAGAAAATAATAAAATATACAAAATATCTTAGTCAAAGATGACTCATCTTTGACTTTCAGATATTTTCCAAACCTTTTTTTTACACGTAATTACATATTTCAAAATTGCATGCACTTTACACAAAATAGAAGTTCATAAGGAGAGAAGAAGAAAGAAAAGAGAGAGAGAGAATCAGTTCTGGCTGCCAGGTTTCTTCAGATGAGCATCATACATGGTGATAGATGCTTGAATTCTTATGCTGTCTGGCACAACTGCATTCTTGGAGACGATTCTTGCTCTGATTAGTGCATCCTTCAATGTTGTGATGGCTTTAGCGTGGCTAGTTAACCTAGATTTTAGATTCTCCAAAGTTAACTAAGCATCTAAAATGTTGTCCACCGAAGACATTGAGAAGGAATTTTCTTCAAAATCTCTCTGAATCATCTCCTTGAAATTTTGAATCATCTCTTATGCCGGAAGGAACTGATTGTCCTTAGAGGTTAAGTTGCATGGCAGCTCTTCTAATTTATTTAGCAGGCTCAGGTCACTCTTCTCACCAGCTTTCTTGAAAGCTTTAAGATCATCAATTAAGTCTTTGAGTACCTGGATTCTGAAGACCAGTGACTCCTTGATCTCAACATAGGAGTCCTTATTGGAGATGACACCGATAGATATCAGGGTGCTCTTCTTGAGATCCTTTATTTCTTTCCATCTACTGAGATCTTTTTCCAAGCTATCAATCTCCTGAGAGATAAGGGAGACAAAATCATCTACCTATGTTTTTACCTTCTTTATTTTTCCTATCTTTGCTGCTACTTCTATAAGCAGAGAAACTCCCTGAGTATGCATCTTTTCAATATAATCCTCTAGGACTTTCCCTTTCAAATAAGTCTTTTTTGATTTTTTAATGACTAAGTCATCTAAGAAGAAGGCCTCTGGAGTTGCTACTTTAGGAGGAAGAGTGAACCTTTTTATTACTGCCATTAGCTGCTCTACCTTGGATTTGTAATAATCCTTCACTTCCTTCTCTCGATCAAATTTATGGACCATGATGTCCATAGCCAACTGAAGATCACTTTTCGCACCTTCGTGGGTAACTTTGCCAAGCTCAACACGAGAGATGGAATAACTGCTCATCTCAAAACCCTCAAGGGTTGCATCCTGTGGAGGCTTGGCAATTTCTAGAAATTTTTGTCCCTTTTTTTTGACCAATTTGGAGAGGATTCTTGGCCTCTTAGGAGCCTTTGCTTTCACCGGCACTATTTTGCCAAAGTCAAACTCATCTGGGGAGATGGCCATCTTCTTTCTTTTCGGTGTGAAAGGAGACATTCAAGGCGGGAGAGAAGTGCCTATTGTGGCAATGGTTGTCTCTATTGGTATTATTGTAGCAGCTTCCACACTGCTAGTGGTGACAGTAGTTGTAGTTGGAGTAATTGGTGAAACTACACCGACTATTGATTTTGGTTCAGGTGTAAGGCTTGCTAGCAAGTTGAAGGAAAGAGATGATAGACTTGGAATGGATCCAAAAGAGTGAGGGGAACTTCCAGAAGGACCTTGAGGATCACCAAATACAAATTTGGAAGGAGAAGCAGCTTCAGAGGAGGGAACACTGATAGGAGAGATGGGAGAAGAGGGAACCATAGGATACTAAGGGGGAGAAGGAGATATGCTCTTGCTCAACTGCGCTTGTTCCTGTGAGAGTGGAGACCCAACACTTGGTTGCCCTGACAGCTGATCATCTATCCCTATGGGCTGAGCTGCCTATGCCTAAGGGCTCTATTCTTTGGTTCCTTTTGTTGTTACTTCTGGCCCTTGTGTAGTCTTTTATTTCTTGGATATAAAGATGATCCTAGGCTTGTGAGGCCTAGAAGGAGAAGGGACATCACCTTTGGTTTTGGTTTTGTTCTTTGCTTTCCTCTTCAATTCTACCTGGTATTCAGCCTCTGATCTTGTAATAAATTCCTTCAGGGTGATCCCTTTGGCTGCTAACCAATCATTGGTGTTAGCCAATATTGGTTCAAATCTTTTTCTTAGAGAAGTCAGCTACTTTTGAGACCACTGAATTAGAGGGTGAGGGGAACCAGTAACCTTTCCTACCAGATACCTACCATTTATGATGTTTCCATCATCGATTAGACCAGAGGGGATCTCTGCAAGCCTGAGATATTCAATCTACTCTAGTGTCAGCCTACAATATTCCATTTTCCTAATCTCCTTATCCATTCTTAGGTCTACCCAGATATCTTTGATCATTGGTTCATGGAACTAAGTTTTTCTTTTGATCTTCTCCTTGACTCTCTTGTAGTCAAATCTCTCCCATCTCTTGAATGGCTTGATAGTAACTATCTACATTTTAGTTTCCATGACCTTGGCTTTGGTCAATGTAGCAACTGAAAACCTACCAATCTAAATTAGAAACTTGAAACCAGGTCTCTTAAGTTCCATCTATTTAGTATGCACGACAACTAGTTGTCGGCAAAGTTCCATTAGAACTAATTTATCTAAAGGGAACTTGGGGAGAATATAGGGGTAGCCTTGGTAAAAGCCGACCCAAAGATAACAGAATGTGGGGAATTGGAGGAACATGCAGCCATAATCATTGACCACTGCCCAGGCCTCGTCTGATATTCTCTTCTGCTCGAGCTGAGGATCGAAGAGACATAAAAACATGGCAAAGAAAGCATCATTTACTCTTTTGAAATGATGTGTTAACCCTTGAAGCATCAGCTGAGGATAATATGAGTAGACTGGGGTGGTCTTTCTATCTCCTTCTGTAGTTAATCCTGAGAAAGACCGCATTGTAGTAGCTATGTAAACTAGGTACGAAGTCATGTAGAACTTTAAGGAAGTTTGTACCTTGGTTAATTGTTCATGAAGAACATTGCTGATTTGCTCTCCCCAAAAGATGGCTTTTTTACTCTGGAGGATGATCTTAATGAATGGGTACATCCATTCATGGAACTGTGAAGAAGATGGGAGGCCCCGTACTCTGCTGAGAAGGGTGATCAAATCACCAACTTCTTCGATGAAATCACTCCTTGGGAAGTTTCACGGCCATCTGGAGAAGTTGGTCCTAGGAGTCTTCAACCACTTATAATTTATAACTTTCTTTGCCCTTTTGGGGTCTTTATCATACTCCTATGCATCCTCAAAGTCAATTTGAGTTACTTCGATGGCTGGAGGGCACATGAAAAGTTTGTCGATAAATTTGGGGTCCAACTAAATCACTGTGTTGCCACTAGCGTCTGAGACCGTCCTGGTCTCTTTGTTGTAGAAGTGCATGCATTAGAGGACAAACTCAGCATGATGCGCTGCTACCAGAAAGGTAGCCACCAGGTGGATGTTGCTCTCAATGATCCTCTTTATCCCAGTGCTGGGATTTGTCACCTTTGTTTACGCCAGGAATTTGGCCATGTCTATGTGGCCGATCTCGGTGTCACAAATGTCATCGACATTCGAGGAGACTAATGTGAGCGAGAAGATGCCCTAGTACTTATACTTCATGGTTTTTTCCTTCTTAGGAGATGCTTCCATCATGGGGAATTATCTTGATCGGATGGGAGCAGGTGTGCAGGAGTTTGCTAATTGAGCTGCAGTCATGATCACAGATGAGAGGAGGGTGGATGAGAGAGGGAAAGCACAATTTAAGTGATCTTAGTTACTGGAGGTCACTTAAAAAGGTTGGGTGGAAGAAAGAATAGAAAATGAGGAGAAAGGGAAAGAAAAGGACAGGTCAAAAAATTCCCAGGAGTTAGAAAAATTTGAAAGAAAAAATGTAAGGGTGGCAAAAATCGCCACGCCTATAAAGAGTTGGAAAAAGGGGTAAGGGTGGAAAAAATCACCACCCTTGTAGTTGGAGAGAAAAACATACAGAGGCGGTGATTTTTGCCACCCTTGCAGAGAGAGAAGAAAAAAGAGAAGGGCGGCGAATTTTGCCGCCCTTGCAAGGAAGGTCCGCAAGGGCGGCAAATTTTGCCACCCTTACAAGGAAAATTTGTAAAAAGGAGGGGATGGTGAAGATCACTACCATTTTAGGGGACCTTCCTTGGGAGGAAAGACATAGGCAACAAAAATCGTTGCCTTAAGGGCCAAATGTGGGCTACGAAGGGAAGAGAAAACCATGCCCGCGGCAAGGCAGAGAGGAAGCACGCGGGCAGGGGGGAGAGAAAGAAAAAATTAAAAAAAAAACAAAAACACCTAAAACTAAGCAAAAGCAAGAAAATAAAATGAATACAAATGCAAAAAACAAAACCAACCTGAGAAACCGCATGCGCCATGAGGTTGAATCCGTGAATACGTGCTTCAAATCGTCGACTGGGTCGCTCAGGTGCAAGAGGTAGGAGGAGAAGAGGAAGTAATGAGGAGAAGAGAGGCTCAAATTGGTTTATATGGGGTGGAAAACCCACACCAACAACCTATTGCGCATGGACATAAATGCCATGCACGGTTATCGAGACGTGCACGGGCAGCAAAATTTGCTGCCCTTGCATTTTTTGTTAAATCTGAGTGTAGGGGAAACAAAATTCATTGCCCTTGTAGGTCAAGGTGTAGGGGTGGCAAATTTTGCCACCCTTGCATGCAAAAATGCTGCCCTTGCACAAAAAGCAAAAGGAATGCAGAGGTGGCAAAATTTGTCGCCTTTGTGCGAAAATGGAAGAAAAGACTAACTCTGAAAGGAGAGTCTGGGGGAGGGGAAAACTTGGCCAGAACGAAATTGTAACCACTTTCACGTTCTGAGGCCAAGATGAGAATGAATTTGAAATTTGTCTCGAAAAATGAACTTAGAGAAACGAAAGACGAAACGGACAAGTTTTTTAGGGGGTTGTTCTCAAAAATGAGCTAAGCTGATTTTGGAAACAACAAGTATATAACTCTTGTGTATTTCTTAGCATATACCAAGTCTTTTAATACAAATTTCTTGCATCCTTTCACTTTCTAATTTGATTATCTAAATGTGTTTGTACTTCAAGTTTCTTACATTCTTTCTTTTCTTGCTTAGCATATCTTGATGTGATTGCATTTATTAGTAGTTATTTATCTCCTATATGTGTCTTAGGACATTTTCCAATGTCCTTTGCTTCTATTCATGTGTGTGACTTAGGACATTTGCCAATGTCCTTTGTCTCTACTCTTCTATGTGATTATGGCTTTCACACCAACTTTGTTTATTTTAATTATATGTGTATGTGGAATTTAAACATGCCTTGTATGATTTCTTTCTAGTTTGAGTGACATGTGCCCATGTACCTTGTTTTCTTGGCCCCTTGACCACTCTTTTATGCTTCTTGATTCTTGCCTTGTGTGCTTGTTGATTGATTACTTATCAATTGTTTACAATTCCATGATCCATATCATGTATTATTCATAGTTTCTTGGATTCCATGATGGACATCATGTTCCATGCCTTCAAATAATGACTAATAACTAAAAACTAACTAGAATTTTAATTCTAGTTTAATACATTTCACACACATTACATTGTTATATCTATCTAGGCATATCCCTATTGATCTAACAATTTCTCAATACAAACCATGTTATATCTTGAGATATCTTATCAATTATCATTGTGATATCATGTATCTTTGCATCATTACACACTTTTAGGGTTCTTTCTTATGAATATAGTCATTAAAAGGTCTTCATTCCTACCCTTAGAAGAGGGGAAAAAATAAGGGTTTTGTCTCAGAGATCAGAGTTCCTAATGGTTGAAACAGTAGCATTTAGAACACCCAAAACACCAACTAGATATCAAACTAGATAGAACAGACCAAATAAATAGTCAAGATTCCATAATAATTACCAGATTTGGCCTTGGAAAATAACACCAAACTTGGACAATAGCATTAGTACTACTAGTGTTTACTTTAGGTGATCCTATCTAAATAGTAGAAAAACCAAATTTTCTAGAAATAAATAGAAAGGTAAGTTTAGTTATAGTTTTGTTAGCCATAGTTAAGACCAAATTCAGTAGTTTTAGTATAGTTTTTCTTAGAAAATCCAAATATAGGGGGAATCAAGAATGACATGATGGCTCTCACTTCCAGTTTTAGATAGGGAAATTGGTATAACTTATAGATTAGAATCCATGTTTTAGACACCAATGATTGGGGGCAATGTGCATGACACATTTATTTTATTTATTTATGAGTTCTTCATTACCTAGGAATTCTCAATAGTTATGCACCTTACTCTATTTTTAGGTGGTTGGCATCATTTTGGATTTGCTTTCATACAATCCTAAACTCTTGAGTTCTTGAGTGGATTTCATATAAGCTTAGTGCATTAGTTTTGGAGTGGCTTTCATCTAAGCCTAATCTTCATCTTTTGCAGTGGAATTCATACAAGCCTAATCTCCATCTTTCAGAGTGGCCAAGAGTGCCCTAGTTTCTAACATACATTTGGATATCCATGTCATCATTGTCAGATTATAGATCATTCATGGGCTTCAAGAGCCATCTTATATGACATTCAGTTTATACTGGTATCATTTCATAGCTTCACTTCATAGGGAAATGATGGAGCCAAAGGACTAGCTAGCCTCTGTATTCTTGAGTGACCTACTCAGAGGGATTGGACACATAGTCCAAACATCAATCAACACACATATGACCTCTTATATTCACTTAGTGGGTGATGATGGAGCCAAAGGGCCAACCTTTGCATTCTTGAGCCACTTCCAAGGAATTGATCACTCAACATCATTCATGATATTAATCTTGGTTTAACATCACTCAACATCACCCAACATTACTCAATAATACAAGTTTTGTATTGGTTCACATACTTGGTGAGATGTATTTATTCCTTTCTCTTCCTCTCTCTCTCTTACCTAGCTTTGTACGTTCTTATTTTAGATATAACATATCTAGTAACAACTAATATACTCTTTATTTTCTCTTACAGATTTGTACTTCATATCATGATTTCTTTATGCACACCCAATATCATATAGTTTCATGAGATTCACCCTAATAGGTAAGTTTAGGTACACTTTCTATTTTCCTTTATCCTAGTATTTCACTTTGATACATCACTAAAATAAAGTAGGGTTAAATGTAGTCATATAAAATATGAAAATTGGTAACTTTAATGTGGCTAATAACACCCAACCCATAGGTCCTTCCTGCTTGATTTCATGACCCTCATAGGTATATTTTCACTAATTTGCAGTCATCCATAGCCTTCTAGACTTAGTCTTAGCTCACCCTGACTACTCTTTCTATAACAAATCAATCCCCCCAAGTCCTATTTGCTTAAGACAATAGTGCCACACTAGGAATATAACATTGTTGCCACTCATGTCTACTTTCGATGCTCCTATCCAAGTGTAATTTTGGCCCCAATGGTTAGTTCCTTATTTCCCATCCTTTTCCTTATTATCCTAATGCAAGAAAATTTAACCTATGATAAATTGATCCCTATAAAATCTCATTCAAATATAATTGGGAAAGGGTTGGCAATTACCACTAATCAAGAAAGAATACAAGTAAGACTAGTTAAGTAATCTTTCCTATTCTTTGCATACATCCAACTAATATAATTAAAATCTTATTTTAATTCCTACACCACCCTAGATATCTCAAGTACATTTGGTTTAGCATTCTACATTTTCATACACTCAATTTCACAAAGCACATCAAGTGGGAGAAGTACATATGGATTGATCGCTCTTCAGAGTATTGGTATGTAGGTAGCATGCCCGCACAAGAGGTGTGGATCCATTTTTAGTGAATCTTACACATACTAACCCCCAATATTGTTTGAAATTTATTGAAACCCAGTCAAAGTTAGGGTTTGAATAAAAAATATGCTCCATAGGGAACTCTATATACTTCTAACTAACAAAAATCTAGAGACAATGTCACACAAACCTAAAAATCTTAAATCCTCAGACTGATAGCAATAGAGGTGGACTATAGTGTTGATGCCACTTCTATCTAGTTATAATGCTATTATATAATTAGAAAAAAAAGTTTAGATCCCATTTTGTGATAGTGTTATAGTCTTACACAATCAATATCATCTTCTATCTCAATTGGATCAACACTATTTTAAGCTATGTTTGATTTCTCTCTATTCACTTGCTATTTTTAGAAAGTCTAAACAACCATTATAATTAAAAAATTAGTAGGTTAATTATAGAATAATTATTGACTAATTTTACCATTCATACCCTTTAAATAAATGAGGAATAATACACCAATATTCTTAAATTTTTTAAATTAGATACAAAGAAGAACCAAAGACCATAACTCAAGGCAAGATGAAGACTAATGTGAACAAGGAAAATCATCCTTTGAAGACAAATCAAATCAAATATTCAAATTCCATAAGGTATGTAAATTTTAATGGTTACTCTTATAATTATAATTAGTTTGGACATAGAGTTAGAGAATGTATAAGACCTATTATAAATTAATTCTCTTGGAACTATGATGGGGATAATCAGTCAAAAAGTGTGAGCAAGGTTGAGTGCTTCAACTATCATGATGTGGGACACTTTGTCAAACATTATCCATTTAAGGTATGGCAAGTTGAGTTTGTTCAAGAAGTATTGAGTGCTACAGTTGTTGTGAACTAGGACACATTGTAAGATTTTGTCCAAATTTGGTAAGATAGAATGAACTTTTGGTAGAAGGTAAGATGTGCTTCAACTATAAAAAGAGAGGATACATTGCTAAATTTTGCAAGCAGAGGCCTACAAGTCATAATAGGTTCAATTAGGCTCTAAGAGTGAAAGAAAAGATGCAAGTTAACTCATGAAAACCAAAGGTAATTCATGATGAGTTTTAAGGTCCAAGTAATCTATTTTATATGCTGGAGAATGCTACAAATATTGAAGAGTTCCAAGGGCTCTCATTATCTGCTCATGTTGAGAATAAAGAAACCAAGCTCAAGGAGAAGACCAAGGTATAGGTTGAGGTTATTTATAAAGTGAGTATGGATCCAAGTGAATATCCTAATATTATTGATCAATCTTCATATAGAGACCATTATTTTGTAGTACTTAGTGATGAGGTTTCAAGCTTAAAGGAAGATTCTACAGATAAAAAGGTATGTCATGAATCTATGTTGTTTCCATTTATTTTCAATCCAATCATAGAAAATAAGGAGAATTTTATAGTGGATGAGAATGTTTATACTTTGAATCCTAAGAAGAGGAATAAGAAATATAAACATCATATGACCAAGGAGGAGAAGGAATATGAGGAGTTGTGGGCAACTCTTAGTTTCACATTGTTCTAGGACATTATGAAATAGGGTGTCTCTGCCTATAATTCTTCGGAGACATATTTCTTATGGAGAAGCAATTTTTTGTGCTCAAGATCTTAATGCCAATATATATAGAGAATTTTGTTGATCTTATAAGGTCATTGGTTAAGAGGGAACAACAACTTCATGAGTTTGCTCTATTGGTTTTTAAAGGAGCTATAGTATCCATTCAGAATGGGTGGTTTTAGGTGACTTAATGAGATTTATGAAATATAAATAAAAGTTTGATGTACAAAAAGGTATGTACACTTATTTATGATGTGTTCCAAGTAATTTCAATATTTGAAGATCTTTTGTGTGCAATTGGAGATTTTTGTTTGCTCTCAGGTTTCCTAATTTATGCTTAAGAATATGCTTGTCCTAAAATGGGTTATAGAAAGTCAAGGTTCCCAATGGTATGGAATCTCAAATATTATTCCAGAAGTGTATAATGGTTTTATCTAGGTGTATAATAATTTTTAGAGGTGGACATTGACCAGAAGGAGGTTTGTTGACTCTGTTTTAAAATTCTAGGGTTTTGGGCTTTGTTAGAAAAGTGGTTTGACTTATGAGTTGAGGTTTGAGGATTACTAATATTTTTAATGGGAAAATGGGTTATAAAATAAATCTTAATATATATTTGAGGTTTGTGGTTCTCAAGTTATTCTAATTTTTGTCAAATTAGAGGCCTAATTGGGTAGTAGGTTTGTGAAGGAAGTATGTTGTAGATGATGATCTAAGTGTTAAAAATTGGTTTAATTGAGGAGAAATATGACATTTCTCTAGATATGAATTTTTAGGTCTTGAATATGTGTCCACTAAAAATTTTAGGCTCTACAAGTTCCAGGTAGGGCTACAAGGAGGCTGGATAGGCCTAGTGTGAAGAAGTGTGATTTTTTTTTAGTTTCTCCAAAAGAGAAAGGCATGAGAATTTCAAGGTGAGTTATTAGGTTGTTTTAGGTAATGTTTAATATTTGGTGTGTATCATTAATTTCTATTGGTGGTTCTTGAGGTGGCTTGAGAGAAAAGGCTAGTAAGCCTGCATAATGGTTCTTCATGGTGTATGGAGATCTGAAGATGCTCAAGATGTGTAATGGCTCAAAAATATTGGGGGGAGTCTCTATCGAATGTTTCTTGGGGAGTTTCATCAGATTTAAATTCTTTTGTGTGTTATTTTTTCATTGGTTTTAGTGCTTGGTTATAAAAGTGCTTTGATAGCCTAAGTAATAATGACAAATTATGTAATATACTTGTCTTAGTGTGCTTAAAGGTGGCTTGGTTGATCTTAAGTTTTGGATTGATTAGAGATGTTTAGGGATGATTATGATGATTTTATAATATGTAGTGGGTTCTATAAGTGGTTAAGGATGATTATAAAGCTTATGTGTATGAGTGGATTTCATCTGGTAGTCCATAGTTTACATCTAGACAATGTGGTTTTAGTGGTAGAAAATCTAAGTAGGTAGTTTGCTAACATCCCAATTTACATGTGTGGATGAGTAAAGGGGAGTTTTTAATATGGTTGTGATCACATTAGTCCCTAGTTATTATAAACTAAATCTTAGGTCATGCACCTAAGCGAAATCAAAGATATGTGGGTGCAAAGTTGGGCTCCTAGGCTTTTTGACAGTGTTTTCCCATACTTAGCCAAATTTTCAATGTGGAAAGAATAGATGAGTAAGAATTTTGATGGTGGAATATCTCACATGTTTGGACATTTAAAAATAAGATGATCATAGGGGTTTTTTAGTTTTGTGTATAGTTGATTTGTGTTAAATTTTAGGTCATGCATTGAAGCATAACAAAATTTATGCAAGTGCAAAGTTGGCCTTCCAGACAAGTTTTTGACATAGTTGGCTCTGTGGTATAAAAATATGAGTGAGAATTTTAATGCCATTATATCTCACATATGTGAGGATTCCATGAGCAGTTTGTCACAGGTTGGATTCTCCTATGTAAGGAGATCATATGGTCTAAATTTAAAAACATGCAAGTGAGCAAGGTAAAAGATATGAATATGAAAATTTGGCCTTTTAGGTAGATAAGAAAGGTTACCATTGTCATTTTTTCAAAATTTAAAGTTTGAGAAACATTGATGGTGTGCATTACTCCAAGAAGTCAAAAAGTAACAAGATGGTGCCAAAGTGTTCAATGTTTAACGCTGAGTAAAGATAAATATCAAGCTTCTTCCAAGGATCAACAGTGAGTGGATGATCATACAGATAGAGATAAATAGTGAATATTAAAATCAAGAGGTCAAAGTGATAGTTGTTTATCATTTTTAAATACCAAGCTTTGTATAGGAGATAGATAAAGTGCATTAAATCAAATTTTCTAGATTACACGAGATGAGGTCAACTATTGTATGTTTAACATTTGAGCATTGGTGCCTATGCATTAAAGTTAAAAGAAGATCGATGGTTTGAGATTGATCTAATCATTGAGGAAATAATATGTGAGCATTCTAATCAAGGTTTAATTGTGACCATTTGCATTTGAATGTTTGAATTTGCAAAGGTAAAAACTAATGGTCTATATTTTGGCTATATATTTTGATCCAGGATGAATTTGCTTATGGTGTAAAAATAAAAGTGGTAGATAACTCCAAGAAAAATCTATAAATATGAATTTTAAGGTTTAACTATTAGTATAGTCAAATTTATTGAGCTCCAAAATTGACTGTGTATTTGTGTATGTTCTACAAGTAACCCAAGAAGGGTAATTGAGCTCATTTTGATGTTGTTTCAATATCTCTTGATGAATTAGCTATTGGATAATGTTTTGGACTCCATAAGGATGATATATGTTCATTTTTATTTTTTCTATAAATGTATACAATATGAATAAAGGTTTACAAGTTGACTGTGTATTCGTTCATGGTGGCTATGTAGATAAAATATTATTTAAGTGATTTTTGCTTAAGCAGAGGGGAACTATGATGGATATGGACACCTAAAGAGGACTTATATATAATTTTTAATGGATTTATGCATTTATAAAGTGTTCCTTTTTGTTTATTTTGCTCAGAGCAGTACCAAATAGCTGAATGGGTCTCCATAGAACCTAAAAGTGATTTAGGCCTATTTTGAAAGTAGATTGTGCTTAAGTGTGACCCATGTGAGATGCCTTAAGGGTGAAGGCATGTTTTATTTCTGAAAAAGATATATTGTGATATTTTTAATTCATGATTTTTCTATAAATTTTGGAACCAAATGAGATGGTTTATAGGTGTGTGAAAGGCTTGTGGAAGACTTTTGAAAGAGACTTGTGCAAGGTGGATGTAAGATTTATGGAGCAAAGGAGAGGTAGAGTGCCCATTTGATGAATTGATGAGAAGAGTGGATTTATGACTATGTGTATGACCTATAGGTTATATTTTTTATGTAATAAAAATGCTCTTATAGATTAAGGATATGTGAAGAGGTTTGAGTGTGAATATGAGGCTTGTTTGAGATAGAGAGGAAGTTTGTGTAGGGGTTAGATAAATAAAGATCCATCATTAGTTGTTGAAGACATAATTTCTAAGGTGGATTTGTTCAAATGAGGGTCTAAATGTCTTGGTCTTATTTAGGGGAATTTACACCTTGTAAAACATGTGTTTCACTAAATACCTTTGGTCAGGAGGATATGATGAAGGTTTGATGGTCTAAAGGAGTTTATCAGTATCTTGTTTATAATTTATTATAAGACCATAGTCCATGTGTTGTAGGCTTGAGAGTGGTTTGTATTCCCCATGACGGTTTCCCATAAGAACTATGTATTATGTGTTTGATCTTGTGTATGCATTGAATGAATGAGTTCTCTTGTTAATGTTGCTTGACCAAGTTGATATATGTTGATTGTTTAATAGTTTTAAAGGGATACAATGTAATTGAAATATTTGGGCTCACTGATTCACCCCCCTCTGAATAATTATACCTCTAACACAAATTTGCTTAACAATTTTTACAAGGGAAGTAATGTAGAAAACCATAACTATGACATATTAGAACCCAAATTTGGTGTTAGATGAACCCATGTTGCACATAATTTATAAGAATTAGGGATCAATAACACAAAAATTAGAAAACCCTAATTGACCTAGGGTTTTAATTTCAAATATTGAGTTCACCAAATACTTAACCCTAAATTGGATGTCTAGATCAAGGTTATCTAGAGTTAAATGTGTAGAGACAACCTAGGTCATAAAGATGATAAAATATCTCTAAATTAGGTAAATTGGTGCTAAAATCAGATATAAACATATGGTAAATTTATTAAACTTAGATAGGTTTAAAATAGTAAATAAAACTATTTTAGATATGGAAGCAATAAAGAAATTATGCACTTATCCAGTTTTGATATTAATGTAGCTCTAGATCTAGAATATGAAAATAGTAGATTGTAAGAAGATTTTGGAACAACCATCAGATTCTAGATTGGATGCTTTATTATTTACTAGTGTCTCCTTGGGATGATTGTGTCACTATTATTATCTAAACCTGACATAGGTGTCTTGTATGAATTTCCTATAATAAAAAGATGTAACCACCTATATTATTCTAGGTTTATCTTTGCCATCTCTCTAATGCATTCATATCTAGGTCATGGACTCGCTTTTCATGAATTTAAAAAACCTTCATTCTTCATCCTCATGGTGACTTTGGGAAAAAATGGGTTAATGGGCACCCCGTGTTGAGCTAACCCCAAGACCCCTCTATCAATGAGTGTTACCTACATAGCTAATACTTCGAAGAGGGCTTTAGACTTATGTAGTTCTCCCCTATGTGTTGGCTTGTGTGTGAATCATAAAATATGTGCAAAGTAAGTACAATAATAAACTAACTTGTAACTGGGAAAGTATAGATCTTGGGATCCTTCTTCAATAATTTAGATTTGCATGTGTTATCCTTATGATTAATATGGAAATATGAGGAAATAGGGAAGATTTTATTTATCAAATGCTTGATTGAATGCTTTGATAAGTTGCCTTAGATATTTTCTAGGTGTATTTAGCTAAGGAATGAATGAGGGTTGATCTTATATTTATATCAATCCCTTTATAGAATTAACTCAAATTAAATCAATTAAGTTGAATATTAGGATACATTTCATTTGAAAATTAAATGACTTTAGGTAAATAGACACTGACATTAGAGTAGGACACTTGTGTCAATGTAGGTGTTTATCTGGGATGCTAATGTCGAGGGAGCAAGAAAGTAGGTACAAACTTATAAATTGTAGAGGTAGAAGTTAAGTAGGTTTTAATCATTATAGGAGAGATATAAGACTAGTGTCATCAACATAAGACTGGTTAGCCTAAGACATAGGCCAAGGGGAACAATATGGAATAGATGTGAGACTTCAAAAAGTGGTAAAGGTCTAGAACTAAGAGGAAAAACAAGGTCTATGTTTTCATAGTATAAAATAGTGAGATGTTATATAATCCATAAAATAGTGTATACACCAACTCAGAACTAAGAAGGAGACTACTGAAGTCAACTAAATAGCCAATTTCTCAAGAATATTTCATAGGTGAAAATATATCTAGATCAATGTGATTGATTTGAGATTAAGGTAGGGGAGCTATAATAGATAAATCTTCTAATCCTAAAGCATCTCAAAAAATTTAATTATGGTTAGGTGATTTCTTGAGTAAGTTATGAAAGGAAATGTGGGAGAATTATTTTGTAAGATCTGAGATCAAATCACAATTCCCCATAGGCTTAGGGATGGCCTCAATATCTATAATTTTTGATGGGTGGGAAGTTGTGGGTTGATATTCCATAATGTGATTAATATATTTTCTTTCTCTTAGACTTCCAATTTTATAACCCATATAATTATACTTTTACTTTGGACTCCTAGTTGGGGATTAACATCAAAATTGGTACTTCTAGAGATGGATGCTTCAACATCATTAATATAATCATGTGTAGGATGGTTATATTGAACTACTTGGTTATGCAAGTTCCCCTGAGGTTAGTTTGGGGTAGGTCATGCTTGGTGGATCAAGAAAGGATTATGGAAAAATTGATTATTTTTGTTATGTGGTGTAATGAGACCATTTTTAGTGGCCTAAGGTATTAGAGGTACAATCACTGAGAGGGGGGAGGTGAATTAGTGGTCCTAAGTAATACAACTTTAGTTTCAATCCTTTCAAACTCTTAATCAATTACCATAAGCATTTCATGAAGCATACCTGTCATTCATAGCAAAGAACAAGAGAGATAATGGAAGATCAAGCACATAAAACATGAAATATGTGAAAAACCCACTTGGGGAAGAAAACCCACTAGAACCTAAAATTGGAATACTATCCTATAATAAAAAGAACTAATTTAGACCAACTACAATTGATTAAGAACTATTTTAGTGAATTTTAGCTTATATTTCGAAAATAAGAAGAAGAAACTAAATATGGATATGGTTGAAAAACCTGTTTGATTGTGCATGCATTGAATTAGATGATTGTAAAGAACTCTTGTTTGGCTTGGGAGGATGACGTTTAAATACAACAACACTAAAGAAAATGGTAGGTTCAATAGATAGCTGAGTGGATTGCCTATTGTTAGATAGATCTTAGAAGTAAGAGTTTCCTCGAGGGATGTCAATCCACACATTTTAAATAATTAAGTTTATAAAAAAATATAAAGTACTTGCATTAATAATCAAAAGGTACTGAAATTGAACACGAGAAATGCTTGCTAAAGAAATAAACTAGAAATGACTAATACAACAATAATCTAGTTAATCCTAATGCTAAATGGCTTAGGTCTACTTCAAAAAACTAGGTAGGGGTATATGAATAGGTAGGGACATAACAAATTATATTAGGTTGAGGTTAGGTAGGTGGAAATAACTTGTTGTTATTTCCTACCATAGTGACCATCAGTGGTTGATGTGAACATTAGTGGTTAATGTGACCATCAATGGTTGAGGTAACCATTAATGGTTAGGGTGACCATCAGTGGTTAGAAAGACTATTGATGGTTGAGACAACCATTAGTAGTTACTATGTATAGAGCTGGGTTGGTAAATGGCTGATTGACAGGATCACAAAGTTGGATTCTAAGAGATGGGTTGATGTTGGGCTGAGTGTGAAAGGAAAATAAAGTAATTTAATACTAAAAAATAAATACTTATCTTGTATAAGGGTGATCAGGTGGATGCTTGAGGTGGTTGACTCATTGGTGGAGTCTCACATGATTTCAGTATACTAAAGGTACTTGTCTCTTTGGTGGAGCTACGACGGCAAGTTATCTCTCTAACATGATGGTTAGATTTCTAGGTTACTAATGACAGTTGACCTACCAAAAAAAACTTTAGATTCACAAGCTCTTGATCATAATTGTAGATGGATCTCACCTCCCCACTCCTCTCTTATTATAAAAAAGGTAAGAGAGTTATAACAAGATGTTAATTGGGCCTTCTAATTTTAGCTTGCTTATGTAATGGCTCACATATGGATCAAGACAAGACACTTTAGAAAATCAAGGCGGGTGGTTTATATTTTGGTGGGTAAGGAGGTGCACCTTGATTGTCAATGGTTAGGGTGATTGTCGATAGTAATCTTGACAATCGATAGTTGAGGGTAAAGGTAGGAAAGTGGTTAAAATATAGATTAAGTTAGTTGGGCAAACTATCCATGGGTTAGGGTTGATTAGGGCTCGAATGGTCAGGTTAGTCCTAAGGGGTCCTAGGGTGGCCTAGGGGAATTTTTACATTCATAATTGTGGTGTATAGATTTTTTTTATCTACATTTTTCCCCTTTTTACTATGAAAATTTGAATCAATAATATTTAGAATAAAAATGAATTACTGGTCAAACGTCTAATTACCCTGAGTATGGGAGGAGGTGTTTCCCCTCAAACTAGGAGTTGATAAGGTAAAATAAAATCAGGTATGGGTTTGATAATGTGGATGAAAGAAATAAAAAAGGTAAACATCAAGAAGTTGGGTGATAGGTTGGGCACTAAAGCATAAACAAGTGTGAAAAGTGCAACAAAAAGTGTGATAGCCAAGATCGTACATAGACTAGGTTACCATAGTTGGTAAAAATAAAAGTTGGTAATAGAAGGACAAGTGATAAGTATACCACATGACCACAACTAGGTGTGGTGGTTAAGAACACTTGTAAGTCTCCTAAGCTATGTCTATGACTTGGTGGGTATCCAAGTCAAGAAGTGTTCCTAATGAAAACATGACTGGTCAAGTGTCATGGGTATCTAAGGTAGGAAGTGCTCTTGAGAAGACATAAGATAGTCAGGTAAGTGTGAGGTGGTACAAGTTCAAAAAGGGTCAACATGGAAATTTTGTTTTTATGATTAAAAGGACTAGGCAAAAGTCATCATAAAATTCACATGAGTTGGGCCAAAGTGGACCAATGGTGAGATGACAAGGTGATTAGGGTGGTTGGAGAAGGTAGTTTCCATAGGTAGGTAAATGATTTGGTTCTACTTTAGAAAAAAATGGGGTTGTTAAGGGGAGAGTGAAAATGTAAGATTCTTGACCGTTAATGGTTAGGGTGTTTAAGGGTGACCATCGATGGTCACCTTGGCCATCGATGGTCAAGGTGAAAACATTAAAAGTCTAGCAGGTAAAAGTGAAAATTGAATTACTTTTAACTCATTTTAAATTTTGTTGTTTGGACTTTGGAGCTCTAGATTTTTTTTATTTCAATCAAAATGAGTGATGATGGTGACTACTGAGGTGGACCTTCTAAGTTGGCATGAGTGAAAGTACCTAAGGGACCAGTAAGGATACAAGGAGCATGTGGGCATGAGTGAGGATGAGTAGATCTATGGTTGACTCCATGGTGAAGGTCATGAAATGAGGAAGGGGATGATTTAAAATTGGTAACTTATCTTGTTTTTGTAATTACATTGAGTTTTGAGGGTAGGTTAGATTTGAAATGTAATGCCCTAGTTAGGGTTTTTATGTAATTTGGGTAAATTTGTGAGTGAATAGGAAGATGGAATAGGTGAGTAGGTGAAAGAGGGTGGGTAGGTGAATTAGGGTAACAAAGTAAGATATTTTTCATGTTGTTTGGTCAATTTTGGGATAGGTTAGGGTTTGGGTGTTTCACTCATAAAACACCCATAATGACCATTGATGGTCGGGTATGACCATCAATGATTAACACCCATAGGGAAATGGATGCCCAACTATCGATGGTCACCATGACCATCAGTGGTTACCTATTGAAAAAAATGGTTTTTGTTTTAAGAGTGTTTAAAATGGTATAGATAGATAGGCTTGAGTTGCTAGGTATAGGCTGACCTTGTAGGTTAGAGGGTTAAGATAGGTAGGACGGGTAGAGAAATAGGTCACTACATAAAGCTGAAGGGTAAGGTAGGGTAAGTGTATGAAAAGGTTTAGGTGGTTAAAAAAAATAGTGTATGCAACTAAGTTAATTTTCTAAACAAATTATTATAGGCTAGGGAGTAGATATAGATACATGATCGAGTGTCACTCATCTTCATAGAGATCCACCATGGATTGACCCTAAATGATTGGGCCCATTTAGAAGAGGTTGGGTTGGGGGTGATGAGGAATTATTAGCATGTACCTATGATTGTAGCACTCATCAAGAGATGAGATCTAGCTAAAAACACCTTCTTACTATTGACCAATAAGATGACAATCTTGCCAGAGGATGTACATAGGATCACACAGCTTCCTCTTTAGGGTGATCTAATCTATCACATAACATGAGAGGAGTAAGAGGATCACATTGAGATATTATATGAATATTTTAGTAACCATGTTAGATGACATGCTGGGAGGTTTAGCTACAACACACTATACTAGAGGGATCTAGGTGAGAGGAGACTATGATGATGCTTTTGATGGCCATCTCATGTTTTTCCATTCTCAACTTGAGCAACATGAGGTACCCATATTTTATACTAGGGGTACTGGTTGAGTTTCTACTAGGGTAGATCATATTTAGCTGGGTACCAATTATCCTAGTACAAATATATAAGGAGTTGTGGGGGTTCAGGGCCCATAAGAGGTATGTTATCAGTATTGACCTAGTTCTACATTATTGGGTCTATGAGCACATCTAGGTACTAAAGCAAGTGGGATTGTCATGGGTAGGATATATGAGATATATTTCCTAGTTGGTTTCATATGGTGGAGAGGTGACTTCACCACTTTCGGTACAGGGGGAGGAGCACATGATGTGGATTTGTTTAGGGGTACAATGGATGCACTAGTGATTGCTGACATTGTCTAGAGGCCCCATGTCTAGTTTCTAGTATGGCCTGGCTCCAAGAGGTAGACTTTGTCCTTATAAAGTTATAAGTGGATTCTTATCTAGAGGGATGGAGAGGTGGAGCTCATCCCATTTGATAGGCTGTGGAGGTAGTTTGGCCTCATTAGGGTATTCTAGGTGTATTTCCTAGGTGTAAGAGTAAGGACTTAGATATCTTACTACCAAAGCTACATCTCATGTTGACATTACTAGATCATAAGGAGTTTCTAGCTTGGTCATAGGTAGATGACACTAGCTTTATAGATGGGTACATGACATGGTACTAGGCATTATATGTGGCATTAAATTTTGGTGATGGTGGTAGGGGGACTATGGATGTGAACCCAGTTTTGAGAAGGTGCTATGTACCTAGGGATATGATATATTGATGTATATGAGTTGATGGAGATGCTGACATGTGGCACACATCCCCTTAGTTAAATGGGTATAATATATTAAGATAATAGAGTAACTTGTGGAATTATTACATTGGGTAATGGTTGGCCTACATTGGATTAGGAGGTTACCCATCCATGGGTTAGATAGATGTATACATATAGGAGATGATTATCATGGTAAAGATATCAAGTAAGCATTGAGTCTTCTATTGTAAGAGGATATTGGAGGTTGTCCCCTCAAAGAGACATTGTGGCGTTATTCCTTCTTAAAGGAGTATTATATGGTGTTTCCTTACCTTAAGGGTATTTATGCATATATTGAATATTTAGATCATTACAAGTGGTATCAGAGCTTCGATTTGTGCAATTTGTGTGGAGCGAAACCCTAATTTCACTATATCTTCTGAATTATAGGGAATTTTTATTCAAAATTTTCATTGTAGATGTAAGAAAATATAAGAGAAGTGTATTAAAAATTTCAGAATTTTTTGATTTGTTTTGAGGGAGTTATTTCTATTTTAGGGTTTATAATAATTTCGCTATATCTTCCAAAATATAGGGAATTTTTATTTGAAATTTTTACTGGAGATGTAAAAAGATTTAAGAGAAGTGAAATAAAAAATTCATAATTTTTTGGGTTGTTTTGGGTGATTTTTTGTGATTTTATGGATCAGTTTTGACATTTTAGGGTTTCATGAACCTTAATTTTTTTTGTGGATCATGGAGTTGCAAATATTTTCAGGGGAAGATGATATTGATGTTAGAGAATGGTGGCTCCTTTTGGATAATAATTTTAGAAAAACTTTTAGGTAAAGACAATTAACTCCTTTTTTGTCTGGGCCTGCACTAGATTGGTTTGATCAGTTGAGCTGTATAGAAAGGTCTTCTTCATGGCAAGAAATGCAACATATCTTTTTAGATCGTTGGGCTATAAAACAAGAAGTAGAATAAGAAATAGAAGAAGAAGCAGATGAAGAAGAAGAAGAAGAAGGAATAGAAGAATCATCAAAAGAACAAGAAGATGAAGAAGAAGAAGTAGAAGAAGCAGATGAAGAAGAAGAAGAAGAAGAAGAAGAAAAGAAGGGTTCAAATAATTTGGCTCCAAAGAAATCTGAGTCAATTTTTCAATTTCATGGATGCATTCAAAATAAGAAGGTGGTTGTGTCCATAAACCCTACTAGCAAGTATAACTTCATTAACATGAATGTGGCCAAGCATCTACATGTTCAAGCAAAGAATATAAAAGAGGTTCAAGTAGATGGTAAGAATATTTCAATGTTTGAAGATCTGAAGCTCATTATGGAAAATATGTTTTGCATTCAGATTTTTATGCTTTGGATATGGATGATATGGATATAGTTCTTGGATAGCCATGGTTAGAGATTTTGGGAACAATGAATATCAATGTTCAGAAAAAGTTCATGAAGTTTTGGTATAGGAAAAATAAGATCACTTTACAAGATATCATAGTAAAAAAGGCACCAATAACAATCTAGGTAGATCATGAGGATAAGATGGAAAAAGGTGATGAAGAACATGATGAAGATTCAGATGATATAGATAAAGACACTACAAATGAGCACTTCATCTACTCAAGAGACAAAGAAGGAAAATGTGGAAGAGGTAGAAGCAAAGGTGGATAAGGTCAAAGTATTGGAAAAGGTTGAGGTATATAGACACCCACATCATCATGAGAGGAAACAATCATGGAACCAGGTGAGGAAGTGTCATAATAATAATCATTTTGTCTATATAGGAAATAAAATTTCTAATCATTATGGATATGCATGGAATCCAAAGAA